>VMDO01007247.1:0-92951 GCA_007922755.1 Pedetes capensis
GAAATGGAACCCAAGGACATATAGAAAAATACTACATAGTAAAAGATAGAGAAGACTTGGATGGGAAACTTAGATGGGAAGCGGGGGAGGGGGGGAAACATAGAGGAGGGTAAGGGGTAACCTATATGAATAGTGCTTATCAAATTGCATATATGAAAATTGTCACAATGAAAAGCATGTCAAAATGAATCACATTATAATGTACATTAAAAATTTCTAATAAAAAAAAAAGACTCAGAAGGAGAAATCTCATGCAGAGCTGATGAATGGCACACACCTCAGGGCAGAGGGAGTGGCAGGTGCGCTGTGGTCTGAATGTACCCCTCAAGTTTGCAGTTGAAAAGGAATCACCAAGCTGACGGTATTAGAAGGTAGGGCTGGTGGTGGTTAGGTCATAAGCATGGAGCCCTAGTCAATGGGATTGTTGTTGTTACTGTTAGGTGCTGTCGAGTTGGTATCCGACTCATAGCGACCCTGCGTATGACGGGTGTAACACTATTGTCAGTGCTTCTCTGCTGTTCATAGGGTTTTCATTGATGGATTGATTTTTGGGAGTGGGTTGCCAGGTCCTTCTCCCAAGCCTACAGCACCTGGTGTTCCCAGGTGGTCTCCCATCCAAGTACTAAACAGGCCTGACCTTGCTTAGCTTCTGAGATCTGATGGGATCCGATACCACAGGGCTACGGCTGCAGGCCTTTCAATGGGATTACTGTCCTTATAAAAGTTTCTCCAGTGAGCTGTCTTCCCCTTGTGCTACGTGCGGACACAGAGATGGCACCAGAGTCTATGAGGAGTGGGTGCTCACCAGACACAGGATCCGTGCCTTGACGGTGAACTTTCCAGCTGCCAGCACTGTGCTTATAAATTCTGCAGCAGGCAGTATTTTGTCCAGGCAGCCTGAACGCACCAGGATAACAAGAAAGGTCCTGGGGCAGGAGTGGGCCTGGGGTGTTTGCGGAGTTGGAGCATAGAGTGTGGCAGAGCCAGGGATGAACGGGGGAGCTGGGACAGAAGGTGGGCCTGGCCTTGAGGAAGGTGACGGGGGCCTGGTGTGGGCTCTGGAAAGGATCCCTCTGGAACCCTGGGAGGGTCGCTATGAGTCGGATTTCAATGATTTCCTCCTCTGCCCCCCGCTCTTCCTCTTCCCTTGCCAGTGCCCTGGCATCTGTGGCTTCAATGGCTCTGACAAGCCGCTGTCCCTCCCTGCGTTCCATACTGCTTTGCTCACAGCTGCCAGGGATGCCCCTGAAGCCCAGGCCAGGGCCGGCAGGCTGGGTTGGAAAGTCCGCTCACCCGAGGGCAATGGCTGCTCCCAGGACTCCGGTTCCCCTCGACCTTCGGGAAATTCCTTCATCTCGCTGGCTGTCAGGGCCCTGTCTCCAGACTGGGGGCAGTGGTGGGCTTTTGTGGGCCACAGCCCAATGGGTGCCTTGAAGACTCGGTCCGATGATACATGGGGTGTGCTCAGACCGGTGCCTGCCTGCTGCATCGCTGTGGATGTCTGTAGGGGCCGTTCTTGTCACTGCCCAGTCAGTAGGTTAAAGGCGAGTGCACAGCGCTGCCTCTCCCTCCTGTGGCCAGAGATTTGGCTTTGGCTCTGTCTGTGGCCTCCTGCTCAGTGAGCCTTGTTGGAGCATTTGCGACACTCAGGGCTTCCTTTTGCCCTTTGCTAAGATGATAGAAGGGCTGGGACTTAGCTCAGTTGGTAGAGCGCTGCTCTGCAGTCTCTGAGGTCACGGGTTCAATTCCCAGCACCACAAATATGGGAGAAGGATGTGGCAACCCACTCCTGAGGCAGTCCCGAAACAATCGGCCATTAAACCCATATGAGGATCACTATGAGTCAGACATGACTCCATAGCATCTAACAACAACAACAACAACAACAACAACAAGACCATAGAGGAGCCAGGCCTGAGAAGGCAGATCTCTGCCTGTCCTCCTCAGCCTTCCTGAAAGAGAGAGAAGAGGCACGTGATGACTACGGGCATGGGTTTTACAGTTTGCCCTCCGGGCCAAATGCCCATGCTGAGTCACTTACCGGCTCTGCTTAGTTCCTCTGAGCCCCAGTGTCCTTATCTATGAAATGGAACCATAGCATTGGCCTGGTAAGAGAGAACACGACATACCTGCACATGTTCTTACACGTCTCACGCACACACGTTCATACCTGTACAAGTGCATGTATAATGCACACATACATGCACCTAACATGATCATGGGGCTGGGGCTTAGCACTGTTGGTAGAGTGCTTGCTCTGTGTATTCTGAGGCCCTGGATTTGATCCCCAGCATCACAAAAATGGGAGAAGGACCTGACAGCCCACTCCGGAAACAGTCAGCCATTGAGAACCCTATGAATAGCAGAGAAGCGCTGCCAGACATGGCCTCTTTTGTTCTGTGTACGTAGGGTCGCTATGAATCCTACCCCACTCAACAGCGCTTAACAGCAACAACAACATATACGCACAATCATACGTCCACCTGTACACGTGTGCATAACACCCATACATATGATACACAATCATATGTCCACATGCACACGTTGCATATGCACACACACATGGGCACACACATACATAAGGGATTCTCTCTGCAGCCTTGAGCAGGACTCAGAGAGAGGAGGGTAGGGACTGGAGCTTGCTTTCCTCTCATCCTGTTTCCACCAGCTTTGCTCCCTGCCCCTCAGCCCCGATCTTAGTTTTGGCAGCTCCCCTGGAGCTCCCTCATATTGTCCAGCTCAGAGCACCTCCTCCCAGGGAGACTGGAGGAGAGCCTCGGGCGTGTCTCCAAACTGAAGCGATCACTGACAGGAAGTGGCCAACCTGACCCATCTTTCCTGTGTGTGCTCTCCGAAGAAACCATCAGAGACACTGCATCAGTGCCTTCTCAGCTCTTCAATGCATGGCTTGAGGGCCTGTCATGGGGGCCTCGCCCAGCCTTATTCCCCCAGCACAGCCCTGTCATCGTCATCTGAGTGTGCCTAGCTCAGTTCCAGTCCCTGGCTTTTGCTCCCTGGGTGTGTTAAGTGTTAACAGCAACATGTCCCACCTTCTCATCGGGAGTGTACGCTCCCTGAAGGCAGAAACTGTTCCCTAACTTCTAGGAGCGTCTCCAGAGGTGAATCTCCAGTCACAGAATATTAGTCCAGAAAAAGTGAATACATGTTGTTGTCAGGTGCCGCTGAGTTGTGTCTGACTCATAGCGACCCTCGTAGGGTTTTCAGTGGCTGATTGTTTCAGGATTGCCTCAGGAGTGGATTGCCACATCCTTCCATTTTTGCGGTGCTGGGAATTGAACTTGGGACCTCAGAGACTACAGAGCAGCACTGTACCAAAGGAGCTAAATCTCAGCCCCAGGGAATAAATAGCTCTTTTATAATGATATTTATTTATTTATTTATAATTTATTTACAATTTATATTTATTGTATAAACATAGAATACAACTGGTAAGTATCTTTAAGCCAGTTCCTTAATTTGTCCTGTGAGGTAAATTCTCAATACGATGCCTCCCCTTTCTCTTCTGGTGGTAGGGATCGAACCCATGGCCTTGCACATGCTATACAAGTGCTGCACTACTGAGCTACATCCCTACCGCTTTTCTTTCTTTTGATTAATTTTCTCAGTGATAGTCACCAGGACATATTTAATGAAAGGAACGTTACTGGAATCTTTCTTCACTTGTAGTCACCTGATTGAAAGCTATAGGTGTCATATGTAAATGTGCCCTGTATATATAAATATTGCAATTTTGCATTTCATTTTGATGGAACTAATGGGATTATGTAAAAAATAGTAATGGTACTTATGCAGTCATTAATTTGCTACATAATGATTAACTATTTTGTCTCTGGTTTTGTGCTAGAGGATGAGAGAACAAGTATAAGGAAGTAGGTCTAAAAAGAATGCAGTGACAGATCCAATAATTGGGTGAAAGGGTTTCCACTCACAAAGAGAAGAAAATGTGTCAACAGTGTGATTACCAAAGAATTTTTGATGTGAGATAGTATTTGACTTTTATCCATTAGCTTCTGATTTTTTTTCACTATAACCTGAATTCTTAAACCAGGTGTGGTGGTGCACGCCTTTAATCCCAGCGACTTGGGAGGCGGAGGCAGGAGGATTGCAAGTTCGAGACCAGAGGCAATCTGTATAATGTAGCGAGACCCTGTCTCAAAAAGTAAAAAAATTAGGCTGGGGGTGCAGCTCAGTGGTGCAGCACTTGCAAAGCATGCAGGCACAAGGCTACCACACCAAAAATATCTGAATTATATATGGAATTCTTAAATGAATAATATTAATATATGATATTAAAAGACTGCTTTCTGCTTGTTTCCCATCTACCTGTATCAGAATCATCTGGATGGCTTTTTAAACCTCAAACCCTTGTGCCCCACCCCCGGAGTTTCCTCTTCGATAGGTGTGGGGTGACGATGGTCAGCGTGCATTTGCGACAAGTTGTTGGGTGATGCTGGGGCTGCGTCTGGGGACCACACTTTGAGGACCACTGTTCCAAAAGGCCTGTTAAAAACGGAGAGGCGAAGTGAGATTGACATCTTGCTTTGCAGTTTTTAACATCTATACATTCTCCATTCAGTCAACAACTCTCGAGCCAGCCAGGATGCGCCAGGCACAGTACAAGCTATTGCGGATGTGAGGTGCATTTGGCACACCGGGTGCCCACTGCTTGGAGCTGATTTCATTCAGCCGTTGCAAGTGTCCTGGGAGCGAGCTCTCTTTACCCTCCTTCTGCCCGCCCGGGGATGGCAGTGAAGGTCAGGTCAACCCCTGGATGACCTCACTCAGCTCAACATTTTGCTGAGTTTGTCCCAGAACTTTCACTCCCCAAGGCTCTGTCCTTTCCATTGCCCCTCTTGACTATTTACTTAGTAGATGTGGTTTCTCTGTAACCTTGAGATTAATTTTTCCAATTCTGCTGAATATCGGATTCTCTCGTGCTTTTGTTTTTATTATGCATTTCCATGTTGATTGTATTTATTGATTGCCTTTCATCACGGGCTGCGTTTGCTTGTCTTTCCTCCTTCCCCTTTGGTTTTGAAATCATGCTCGCCGTGGCCCATATCTGTTTGTTTTCATCCTGACAGGGGTTCTTAGGCTTTTTTTTCATGTTAAATAATTTCTGCCTTCTGCCTTTGAAATTGCATGCCACTGAGATGGAGCATCTTGGTGGTGCACAGATTCCTGCTATTTATTTCTTGCTGCTTGTGCTACTCATATTAACCACTCCATCTCTGTGACAGAGGCTGAGGCCCTGGCGCCAGCTGCTCACATCCCCCAGGGGTGAGAGCCGAGACTGGTGGGTTCACTTGGTGTCATCAGGCTTTTAGTCCGAGTCCAGCAGGTTGGCTACCCTGCACAGACCAGACTATACACAGAGCAGGAGTACTAAAAATACCTCTCATTACAGTCCCCGCCTTGGAAGCTTTTAGGACAGCTCTCCAAAGAAACAATTCGATTCTCCTCGCAGAGCCAAGGCAGTAGGGAGGCATATTTTTTATTTTCGTAGCGGAATCATGAAATAAACACCATAGACAAAATCAATTGTGCAGGGAAGGAAGGAGAATGTTTTAAAAAAAATCACCACTGACTAATTGCCTTTTTAAAAATGTGATCTGACTCATTTGTCCAACTCCTTGTACAGCTCATGTCATTTGACATTGACCTCTGGAAGCTCTCACTTCATTTGAAGGGTACAGGCAATGTACATAATGACAATGGCGGGGTGTGGGTAATTTTGTTGTTATGTTGCCGGAAATCCAAAGAGAGTTCTTAGAGGGTTCTCCAAGCCGGTCTGATGTGCACAGGGAAACTTAGACATTCTTCCCTCTCCATTTGCTAGTACATTTTAAGTGATATTTCATACCTTGCCTGCAGCCATACCGTTGTGGCATCTGACTCCGTCAGATCTCAACAGCTAAACAGAGTCAGGTTGATACTTGGACGGGAGACCACCTGGGAATACCAGGTGCTGTAGGCTTGGGAGAAGGACCCGACAACCCACTCCCAAAAATCAATCCGCCATTGAAAACCCTATGACTAGCAGAGAAGCACTGACAATAGTGCCGGGCATGGCCCAGTGTCAGGTCATGTTTCATCTGTTGTACACAGGGTCACTATGAGTTGGACCCGACTCAACAGTACCTAACAACAGCAACAATCTCCTACCTAAATAAAAAATAGTAAAAGCTCAAATACTCCAGCTCTGTATTAGAGAAACTATAGTCTGTCAGTGTCTATGAATGCATTTATGGTTTGATGCTTTCCTTGGGGGCGTCTTGTCATCTTCTGCCTCGTCTTTTTTCTGGTCTTTCTCTCTGCTGGGCTTCACTTACATCGCACCCCCTTTCTCTCATCTGACTTCAGTGCTTGTGGTCAGGCTGCCTCAAGAGCACTAAGGCTCAGGTTAGAGCTTCCCCAGCGCTGCCAGGTACCTCAAAAGGCAGCCTTAATGCATATCTTGAGTCACAGATTTTCTTATACATTATTCTAGAATGTTCTCCAAAGAAACAATAAAACCTCCATGGTTCCGGATCAGGATTTTTGATAGTCATGTATTTTGAACCGATTATTTTATTTATTTGTACAACATCAAAATTACAATTCTTCAGTAACTTCAAAGTTTTCAGAATTGAGTAACGTATTTTATTTTATTTTATTATATTTTATTTGAGATAGGGTCTTGCTATATAGCCCAGGCTGACCTAGAACTCATCGTTCTCCTGCTTCAGGCTCCCCAGTGCTGGACTGTATTTTTAAAATGGTCTTCGATGTGTTTTGTTGTTGTTGTTGTCCGACTCATAGTGACCCTCATAGGGTTTTCAGTGGTTGACTGCTTCGGGATTGCCTCAGGAGTGGATTGCCACATCCTTCTCCCATTTTTATGGTGCTGGGAATTGAACCTGGGACCTCAGAGACTGCAGAGTGGTGTGCTACCAACTGAGCTAAATCAGTTTCCTAGGGGTTATAAATATTCCTAAGGATTCTGATTATTAAAAATGTTCTGAACGTGTTATTTTTCTGTGTTATAAAGGAGCAGTTTCCCAATGCCTCCTACTCTCCCTTAAACAGAAACTGCTCCTTTATAACACAGAAAAATAACACATTCAGAACATTCTTTTTCATGGCTGTATAGTATTTTTGTGGTTGGGATTTAGCTCAATTGGTAGAGCGCCGCTCTGCAGTCTCTGAGGTCCCAGGTTCGATTCCCAGCACTGCAAAAATGGGAGAAGGATGTGGCAATCCACTCCTGAGGCAATCTCGAAACAGTCAGCCATTGAAAACCCTATGAGGGTCGCTATGAGTTGGATGAACTTGATGGCACCTAAAAACAACTACAACAGTGATTAACAAGATAGACAAAATTTTGATTCTTAGGGAGTTGAGAATATACTTGAAAGGAAAATATATTTAAGTGTATTCCAAGTATGTTCTTGAAGGGGACCCAATGAGAAAATCATTTTAGGCAATGATAAAAATGACATGATGGTGCCATGGGAGCTCTGGGGGTGCACAGAGGACTCCAGGAATAATGCCTGCTCCCAGGGATCGCCTTCTAGGTGGGAAAATAACAAGTATACGCAATGCAGAATACGGGCCAAGGTCAAGAGGAAAGGAGGAGCAGAGTCCAATGTCTGAGTAGATAAATTCTGAGTTTAGACCTGACTAATGGGCAGGGCAAGCCTGCAGCCATAGCCCTGTGACATCTGATCCTGTCAGATCTTGGAAGCTAAGCAGGATGGGTCCTGGTTAGTACTTGGATGGGAGACCACCTGGGAACACCAGGTGCTGTGGCCTGGGAGACGGACCTGGCAACCCACTCCCAAAAATCAATCAGCCATTGAAAACCCTATGAACAGCAGAGAAACACTGGCAAGAGTGTTTCCCCTGTTGTACATAGGGTGGCTATGAGTCAGATACCGACCCAATGGCACCTAACAACAACAACAACAACAACAACAACAACAATGGGCAGGGCAGTCCCCATGGAATGCAGACCCAGAAGGAACTGCTGTGCAAAGTGACCATGGGGTCCTAGGCTGAGGGCTCTGACATTCTAGCCTGGCTTTTAGACACAGGGAAGACCATGAGAACTTATCCTTTTATTTGTGAGAATCAAATTTAAAAATTATGCTGAGTCTTGAGCTCCATTCAGCATCTCTGTGTGAGCTGACTTAACCTCATGTTTCAACGTAAAGTCATTCATCAAAACTCAGTTGCTCCACTGAACATTTTAGTGGGGCCCATGTCCGATAGATTCTCTCATGCACATTTCCTCAGCCACTACACATTCTCAGCATCTCAGTATGCACCAAGGAACCTGCTGTGCACACAAAGCGGCGATACCATGGGTTGGATGTATGTTGCCTCTCCATATCTGGTTCTCTCTTTCTGGAGTTAAAAGACTCACACATTAAGGGAAGAGAGTTATTATGCTAAGCAATTTGCAGTTCCTGACCCAAGTGAACTGGGTTTGGCACTCAGAGGAGCAAGATTGTTTCTGGGAGAGAGGGTGTGGCTGTCTCACAAGAGGTAGGCATCAAGGTGGTTCTTCTGCTGTGAGGGAGATGAGCACATGTCGACCACGCCTCCAAGCCCACAGTCTCTGAATGGGCTCCATTTCATAGCCCACAGCCCCTACATTCAAGAAACACCATTGCTTTAAGTGTTCTGATTTTATTTGTAACCCTTGCCAAGGTTGAAGTTAATTAGTTTCCTTGTCTGGTTAATTGGATTTTGCATGTGTTTTAGCTCTCTTAGGACATTTTTCTATCTCCCAACCTGATTTTGGGGATAACTCTGAATGGCCAAACTGCGTCTTACATATTTCGGACATGTAGTCAGGAGAGAACAATCCCTGGAGAAGGACATCATACTTGGAAGAGTGGCAGGTCAACGCAAAAGAGGAAAACCCTCCACCAGATGGATTGACACAGTGTCTGCAACAATGGGCTTAAACATAAATAAGATCGTTTGCCTGGCGCAGAATCGGCAAGTGTTTCGATCTGCTGTACATAGGGTCGCTATGAGTTGGACTCGACTCGACGGCACCTAACAACAACAACTTATGCCCTTCTGTTAGGTCCTCTACTCTATTACATGGGGCTAGGGTTTAGTTCATTTGATAGGGCGCTGCTCTGCACTTTCTGGGGACCCATGTTCAATCCCCGGCCCTGCAAAAATGGGAGAAGGATGCAGCAGTCCGCTCCTGAAAGAATGAACCATTGAAAACCCCATGAAGGTCGCTTGATATCACATCAATATCCACTCAATATCACCTAATAGCAAACAACAACAACTCTGTTATATAATTAATTTCTAACCTCTGCTGTCTTTATTTCCTGATCTTACAGATGAAATTCCACCTCTACTAGTCCTTCCTTGCTGCACCCTCCAAAACCTTTCAACCTCTCTTCGGCAACGTCTCTATGACATGCCAATGTTAAGTTCATGTCCCACTTCTCCCAGAAGGGCAGGGCTATAACCTGCTTTTGTTGACTCCGCATCCCTCTCACCGCTTTGTCTGGTTCTGAGGCCACAGTATGGAAAGTGAAAGATGGTGAGAAGTCATTCAGCCAGTTGAGGCCACAGGCTGAGGTCAAGGTGGCTGCGCCATGTTGGTCAGTGGGGAGAAGAGAAAAAGATGAGGGAGGCAGAGGACAGGTCATGTTGTCTTTTAGCTGCTAGGTGAAGTGTTTAAATTTTATTCCAAACCCTTTGGGAAGCCACGGGATAGATTTATGTACAGAAATAATAAGATATAAGTTATATCTTTAAAATTCCTCTCTGGCTACTCCCATGTGGACTGTGGAGTATAAGAAAGCCAGTGTGAAGAGGGATGGGCTGGGAGACTGTGGCTGGAATCCCAGTGAGAGACATGATGTCTTGGGCTAGATCAGATAAAAGATGTGATTGTTGTTAGGTGCCATCGAGTCAGTATTCGACTCATAGCAACCCTCATAGGGTTTTCGATGGCTGACTGTTTCGGGATTGCCTTGGGAGTGGATTGCCAGGCCCTTCTCCCATTTTTGGGTTGCTGGGAATCGAACTCGGGACCTCAGAGACTGCAGTGCAGCGCTCTACCAACTGAGCTAAATTCCAGCTCAAAAAATATGATGGGGTTGTGATAATAATTTGAAAGTGATCCATTAATGCATATGCTCTGACTGTAAGGAGGGGCCATCTTTCTAGCTAGCGAGAAGAACTTAGACAATTACTGATACTTGTTTCCATATATAGGTCTAGACTTTTTCTTCTGGAAGTTCATCACTGCTGTGCATCTTTGTTATTATTGTTAGGTACCATCAAGTTGGGTTTGACTTATAGCAACCCTATGTACAACAGAAAAAAACACTCCCTGCTTCTGTGCCAGGCATATGATCTTTTTTTATGTTTGAGGTCATTGTTGTAACCACTGTGTCAATCCATCTAGTTGAAGTTTTTCATTTTTTTAATTTACTTGCCATTCTCCCAAACATGATGTCCTTTTCCAGGAATTGGTCCCTCCTGACAACCTATCCAAAATACATAAGACTCAGTCTAGCCCTCCTAACTTCCAAGGAGCACTCTGGTTGCACTTCATTTAGGAAAGATCTGTTGATTCTTTTGACAGCCCTTGGTACATTCAATGTTTGTCTCCAGCATCAGAATTCAAAAGCATCAATTCTTTTCCTGTCTCCTTTATTCAGCATCCAGCTTTCACAACCATATGATATGACTGAAAATACCATGACATGAGTCACGTGCACCTTCTTCTTCAATGTGACATCTTTACTTTTCAGCACTTTAAAAACGTGTTTTGCAACAGCTTTCCCCAGTGCAATGCATCTTTTGATGTCTTGGCTGCTACTTCCATGGGTGTTGATTGTAGAACCAAGTAAAGCAGAATCTTGGACAACCTCAATTTTTTCTCCATTTATCATGAAGTTGTTTACTGACCCACTCCTCAAAGTAGAGTCTACCTTAATGACGGTAATGGGCTTAATTCTCAAGAACCTCCATTAGCTGATGTGGCATGAATCAAAATGAGAAGGAACAACTGTAAACATCCATTAATAATTGGAATGTGTGTAGTATGAATCTAGGAAAATTAGAAATTGTAAAAAGGGGAATGGAACACCATGTATCTTTGTTGTTGTTGTTGTTAGGTGCTGTCATTGTTGTTGTTGTTAGATGCTGTCGAGTCAAGTCCAACTCATAGCGACCCTATGTACAGCACATCGAAACACTTCCCAATTCTGCACCAGGCACACGATCTTATTTATATTTAAGCCCATTGTTGCAGACACTGTGTCAATCCATCTGGTGGAGGGTTTTCCTTTTTTTCGGTGACCTGCCACTCTCCCGAACATGATGTCTTTCTCCAGGGATTGATCTCTCCTGACTACATGTCCAAAATATGTAAGACACAGTCTGGCCATCCTTGCTTCCAAGGAGCACTCTGGTTGCACCCCTTTTACCACAGATCTGTTGGCTCTTTTGGCATACCATGGTATATTCAATAGACGTCTCCAGCACCACAATTCAAAAACATCAATTCTTCTCCTGTCATTAGGAAAGTATAAATGCCATTTACATCTTTTCTGCATAATTTGATGCCTTTCTTTACCTGTTTTTTTCTCCCTCATCAACCTACTTGGGATCTTATGGCGTCTGATTTCAGGGCTGAAATGCCTGTTTGGGTGTGAGTGTTAGAGCAGATTATCCCATAACACACACACACACAGATGACCACCACATAGGGCCCTTCCTGCTGGTGGCATTGGCGTGTTCATGGTCTTGGCTGAGCATCCACAAGGTGCTCTGGATATCACTTTCCATGTTAGTCAGATAAAGAAATGTTTCTTGGTTGGTGTGGTTACTTTATTCCTCAGAGAAGAGACTGACTCTGAAAGAACGCAGGCAAATCTTAATGGTCTTTTACACTTAAATTCCTACCATCACCCATTTAGTTTTGAGTCCTTAGTTAAGAGATGAGATTAAAAATATATATATAAGATGTAGAAAGGCTGATGGGGTAAATCTTAGGTTTCTAGTATAGTGTATCATGTGTTTATGATTTTTCTGATATCTTAAGTTGCTGTTCTCTGAGGGCACTAGAAATGACTTGTTCATATTTGTTGTTGTTGAGTACCGTCAAGTCAGTGTCCAACTCATAGTGACCTGTTGTACATCAGGCAAAACAGTATTGTCCTGCTTCTCTGCTATTCATAGGGTTTTCAATGGCGGATTGTTTTTTGGGAGTGGGTTGCTGGGTCCGTCTCCCAAGCCTACAGCACCTGGTGTTCCCAGGCGGTCTCTCATCCAAGTACTAACCATGCGCAACCCTGCCTACCTTCCGAGATCTGACGATCTGATGGGATGGGACGCCACGGTGGTACGGCTGCAGGCATTGCTCATATTTAAAAGCCCCTGAATGCAGCCACAGGATGTTGAGGATTCTTTGTTGTTTGTCTGCCTCCTTCCAGAGCTGGCTTCAGTCAACTGGTAGTAGGGGTCTTGCTACCTAGTAACTCACTCAAGGCCGACAATAATGCCCCTTCCTCTTGACAAGCCTGAGCTGCTGCTCAACAGAGCCACAGCTGGTTACGGGCAGTAGCGCTGGCCACCTGCAGCTAGAAATGCTGTGTAATCCCATAACCTCATAATAGGAGGCTGCCTCCCTGCCTCCTCCTGCCTCTCCCACACTTTTCCATTCTTTCTTTTCAGCCCCAGTAACCCCTAGGTGTGGCGATATACTCTCACTTTAGCAGGCACATCTAACCCACAGCCTGTAGGCAACATGGGGCCTGGGACAGCTAGGAATGCAGCTCCACAAAATCTTTTAACGTGTATTTTCTACTGTTCATTTTCTCTGTGGCCCCCTTATTACGTATATGCACTTACTATGTCATGGAATTTATGTGCAGCCCACATGGAGCCCGGGGGCTCCATGCAGCCCAGGGAAGCCAAAAGGTTGGCTGCCCCTGCTTTTCAGGCCTAGCTAATTACAGTCTTTTCTACCATCGTTTCATATTCCTCAGACTTTCAACATCTTTAATGTAAGGACTTTAAAGCTCAGGGGGGAAAAAAAGCAATGATAATATTATTTGTCCCAGAGCAGAGGTCCTCACTGGAGGGCCATTGTTGGCCTTTTGAGGGGACCGCTGTGTTACATTAGACCATTTCAAGTAGAACAAGACTTTAGCATATTCCCATATAGATGCCAGTGGGACCCCCAAACTATTATGGTGATTGCACGCACATTAAAAATGTGAATTAGCCTCTTAAACTGAAATCTTATAAAATTTGTACACTGGAGCATGAAATAACCCTTCGGATCCAACTTACAGGTTTAACTTATTAGGTCTATAAGAATTAATTCAGTGCACGGGAATGTTGGTATATTCTCATACCACTGCAGTTATTTAAAAGGAAGTTTTTAATATCAATGCATATCGCTTAAATCATTAAATTTGTAAATGGGACCAGAGATTAATTAAAGAGGTCATTAAAACTGATTTTTCAAAATTCCTTTTGTTAGGGATCCATATTGAAATATTTACAGGTAAAATGAAATTTACTTTAAGATACCCTCATGAGGAAAATATGGAAATATGAGATCTATTGAAACTGCAAACTAAAAATGCTAGTAATTATTGGGGTAAGTGATGGGAATGTGAGGTTTATGGACTAGTCTCTCACTGTTTAAGTATGTTTAAAGTTCCCAGATAATGAGCTTGAAGTAAGTGGTGAAATTTTCTTTAAAGAGCTCTGAAGTTCACAGAATCCCACGTGCTGCTTCTGTGCTTTCTGTCTGGTGGGGACATGCAGCCCTTTCAGATGATGTCTGATTGACTCCTAGCCATTGTGCTTGGTTTTCGGCCAGTTCACGGTCACAGCTGTAAGGTCTTTCTAATGATAGCATTCATGATGCTGTCCATGTCCTTTTGCCACACTGCCTCTAAGAAGCTACCACTTGCAATCAGTTATCTTTGTCATGCTGTAAAACCTTTCAAGGCAGGGATTTTAAAAGATGATTCTTGGTACATCTAGACCAAGCAGAACTATACATAGGCTATGACTTATGGATGAAAACTCATAGTGGCGTCCGATCCCATCAGATCCCGGGAGCTAAGCAGGGTCAGGCCTGATTAGTACTTAGATGGGAGACCGCCTGAGAACACAGGTGCTGCAGGCCTGGGAGAAGGACCTGGCAGCCCACTCACCCCTCAAAAAATAGTCAGCCATTGAAAAGCCTATGAATGGCAGAGAAACACCAACAATAGTGTTTTACCTGTTGTGTATAGGGTTGCTATGAGTCAGACACCAACTCGATGGCACCTACCAACAACAATTCGTGGTTTTTATTTATATCGATCTCTGTGTCTATATGCACATGTTTCTTCTCCATTATTCTTACTTATTTTTCCTTCATACTAAACATGTTCGTTGATGATGATGGACTGAGCCATAGAAACCATATTGAGTTTAAGACCTTGGGTGCAGGGGATTGACTTCCTGGATGAACATGCAAATTACTTGACTTTCCTAATCCTCAATTTTTTATTTGTAAAGTGAGAGTGATTATATCAGGACTGACCTAGAGCTGTAGTGAGGATAAATTAATGTGTGGATAAGAAATAAGTGCTCTATCATAAATATGAATCAGGGCTTTTAGCCAAAAGTTATCTGTGACACTCCTTTTAAAAATAATTCACTTCCCAGGTGTGGCGGTGCACACCTCTCATCTCAGCAGAAGGATCACAAGTTCATGGCCGGCCTGGGCTACATAGGAAGTTCCAGGCCAGCCTGAGCTGCATAGCATGACCCTATCTCAAAAAACAAAAATCAAAAAACAAAACCAGAAAACCAACAACACCCTCCAAAACAAACAGAAAAACATTTACTTTCTTATGCTTTGAATTTAGAGTTTTCATTTGAAAACATATTCTTAGCATAGTATTGCCTGCAGCTGTAGCCCTGTGGCATCCGATCCCGTCAGATCTCGGAAGCTAAGCAGGGTTGGGCCTGGTTAGTACCTGGATGGGAGACCGCCTGGGAACACCAGAAGCTGTAGGCTGGGAGAAGGACCTGGCAACCCCCTCCCAAAAATCAATCTGCCATGGAAAACCCTATGAACAGCAGAGAAGCACTGACAATAGTGTTTCCCCTGTTGAACAGAGGGTAGCTATGAGTCGGATACTGACTCGACGGCACCTAACAACAACAACAAAGCATAGTATTATCATATTGAAATATGCTATTGTGGAGTTTTGAAATAACCTTTTGTCCTGGTGTTGGAATTTTTAGTTCCCAGGCTTCTCTTAGACATCTTCTCATGCCCATGAATGAGCTGCAGTCTCCTAGACCATTTTGAAGCACATGTGGAAGAGCTGTTGTTGTTAGGTGCCATTGAGTGGGTATCTGACTCCATAGTGACCCTACATACAACAGGCGAAACACTTTATCAGTGATTCTCTGCCATTCTTAGGGTTTTCAATGGTGGGTTGATTTTTGGGAGTGGGTTGCCAGATCCGTCTCTGAAGCCTACAGCACCTGGTGTTCCCAGGGGGTCTCCCATCCAAGTACTAACCAGGCCCGACCCTGCTTAGTTTCCAAGATCTGACAGGATTGGATGCCACAGGGCTATGGCTGCAGGTCATGTGGAAGAACAGGGCTGACACTAAGGCATCCACATTCACAATCTGAAATTTAGACTGGCTTGGCAGGTCACTGAAGCTCAGACAAATCATCTCTAGTTGCATATCATCAACTTATTTTTGCAAATCTCAGATGCTAGAGCTAATGATAGTCTTTCAAAACTAATAGAAAGACAAGTTCTATGTAGCTAAAACTATCCTAGAAATATGGAAACTGTTACTGTATAATGGTGTGGAAAATACCTGTGCATAAAAATTTGGTAGGAATGATAGCCAGAGTATGACTGGTCCCATCACTCAAATAACAAACTAAGGGTACTTGTTTACTTTTTATTTTATCTGTTGTATTTTCCACATTTTCTTTCATGCCCATTGCCCACTTTAGGATGAGAAACATATTTGGTTTTTTTAAACTTGTCTCTCTGGAGGGCTTCATTTTCAAAATTAATGAAAACTCTAAGACTTAGTTAAAGCTTTTTGGCTGCCCAGGCATTCCTGCAGATCTATTTCTTCATGATACATGTATGAATTCATGATATATCTGTGATTATAGCGTTGCCCACCAAGATCACCAGGGAAGGCTGGCGTCACAGAGAATACAGAGTAGATTTATGGCTCAAAGAAGCCTTATATTAACGTGCTTAGCATAAGCTGTGCCTCAGTCTCTTTATCTTTAAAATGAGGGGATCGGGCACAGAATTAAGTGGATTCTTCTAGCTCAAAAATAGTCTAAACTGAACATTTTAATAGCCAGAAATTTCCTCAAGCTTTTTAGCTTGGAAATTTAGCTGAGGAAATTTTTTCCTCAAGCTGAGATCTGGTCATCTCAGAAAAGTGGCCATCATTTCATTTAACCCCAGCACGATGGTGTAAACTCTTAGGTCAGAAGGAAGCTGTCAACGGGGACAGTGGCATTCGGTTTCCATTTCTAAAGATTCCGGCAAGAGAGAGCACAGATCTAATACTGAAGAAAAGCCTTCTGCAAAGCAAATGAATTTTGAACCATGAATCTAACATGCTGTGATCATTGCTGGTTATAAAACTACTTGAGATCAGGAGTGGCTGAGAGATACGCCCAAGGCTCTGCTTCCTTGGGTGGGTGGGTACCAGCTGACTCCATCAGTTGCTGAGGCAGATCATGGTGGTCTCAGAATAACATGTCTTATAAAATGTGCATCTTGTTTTATGTAGGTTATACCGGAGAGCTTTGCCAGTCCAAGATTGACTACTGTATCCTTGATCCATGCAGAAATGGAGCAACGTGTGTTTCTAGTCTCAGCGGATTCACCTGCCAGTGTCCAGAAGGTAAGATCGTATTTATTACTCCAGAAACACCTTTCATTTTCCACTTTAAATCATAAAGTCATTTGATCAGCTTGGTCCTTTAAATTTGTAAAAAAAACTCGGCACGAGGGAACCTTCCATTTTGTTTTACTTGTGAAACAAAGAAGATAATCCCCCTTTTTAGGTTCTATCCTAGAATAGCTTGAAGATTATGTTTGAATATTAGACATAATCTCGCAATTCTGGTGATTTTTGATGTATACAATGAAAATGAATTTGTACAAAATAGTCCCTAATGGTGAAATTTCACTTAAGATTCTTATTTGGTTAGATTACTTGGCTTCTGATACCAGTTCATATTAAAAAATTCCCAAAAAGTTTTTCTACTTTGGTTTCTACATCAACAGCTTTATAATGACTTAGAAAAGTCAAGCCACCTGGAAAGTCACATCTTTAGGGCTATTTCTATTTTGAAAAACACTTTCACTGTTATAGTTGTTTTGCCTAAAGAAGCGGCCAGGTAATCACAGGTACAACCTGGTATTCAGAGAATGATTTTTGTACGTTGAGGAAATTTTGTTCCCATTTCTGCTTGGAGGGATGTTACGGAGGAGATTACTTTAACTCTTTACTGTTGTAAGAATAAAGTGCTATTAGAGGGCTTCTTTTTTTCCCCCTTAAAAACCAGTGTGTAAGCTCCTGATCTACAGAAGTGACTTTCACAGCTCCATAGAATGACATCCTCCGTAGAGATTAAACCTAGGGCCTGTGTAGTGGGGAGAGAGTACATCTCTGCTCTCAACATCACCCTTAGCTGGCCCTGGTGGAGAGCCTGGAGGAGGGCAGTGCTATGAATGGGGGCTGAAAAATGGCCACTGGCCTCCCAGGTAACCTGAGTTCCCAGGGGACCCCAGGACCTGTGCACCTGCTGTACCTGTGACCAGCAGGCCCTTATACGTGTTCATATTTCAGAACAGTGAGCACCTACATTTTGTTTCTTTTTCTTTTTTTTAATTCTTAAAATTTATCTCCCTTTATTAGTAAATGATGGTGGGGTACAGAGTCATCCAGGATTGGCTTTTTCCACCATGCCTCCTTTACATCACTTCTGGCAACACTTTCATCAACCCACAAGGTTTGTGGAGCCTTCTGGCTACCGTGTAGTAAAACTCATGCATATTTGGGTTATATCCCTCTATTTTTCCAATGTGCACATGAAATGGCATTGAGATTATCCTCTCTCCCTTATCCGTCTACATTGACCCTCCTCCCCATCCCACCTTCCGCCATCTTGGCTTCCCTTTGCTAGTTCCCTCTCTCCTTCTTTCTACTCTTCATACTGTCCCCAGAAAAGTGAGCATCCATGGAAGAAGAACAGATTCTGGTCTCCCAGCTGCTGCTCACGTGGGCAGGGGCAGGGGCAGGACAGCTGTGGTCCATCCAGCCCCGCCCCCTTGCTGTGGGTGCTGGTGCTGATGGGGTCATGGTGATGGGGGCACACGAACTTAGTGAGCCTTCTCTTCACCCCTCACCATTGTCTTTCTTTGACAATGCAGGCAACAGATAGGAAAACTTGGAAGCCTCACAGGACAGAGGACTGAGCAAGCAGCACCGCTGGTACTTGCATAGGAGCACTCTGAAGTGTTCCAAAGCTTTGCCCCACCCTCGATGGGCCAGGTGCCACCTAACTGGTCTGTAGGCCTTTTCCTTTGGTCCCCATCAGGCTTCCGGGTCATTACGGGATTGAATAGGATTCTAGTGAAAGAGCTTGGACAGCTCCTAAGGGCTTTGATTATTATTTCATCGATGTTTATTAGAAAGTTACAGGGCGACCCAGAGGCTGAGAGAGGAGAAAATTGCCCAGAGTCACACCGGTGCTTGAACCGGAACCCAGGAATCTTGCTGTCAAGCATTCTCCATTTTCCTAGGCAGTAGAGATCTTCTGAGCACTTTCTATGCACCAGGTCTGCGCTGGGTCTTAGAATGTAACGGATAGCAAAGCTGAGAGGCCCCTCAAGAGGTAGGTGTACGAATCGGTATGTAATTGGATGCAGTAGGTTTCCTGAAGATGTACAAAAGGGATCCGACCAGGAGACCCTAAGAGAGGGAGGTGCAGTTGAGGGGACTGAGCTAAGGAGATGAGGACATGGTGACACTAAGTTGAAGCTGAAACAAAGCTTGTAGACTTTCATAGGCTGAAGCCAAGGCACTTCCTCTTTATCCTGGAGGGGAGGAGGACAGAGGTTTAGCTTTGAAGCTTCCTTGCATCCTTCCTTACCTGCTTTGTCCCATGGGCAAGTGACTTCGCCACCTGAAGCCTCAGTGTTTTGATCTGTAAAATGGGGGTGATAATAACGCCTACCTCACAGGGTCAGTGTAGCTATTCAAAGACATCTCTTTTCTTTTGTCTTTCTCTCATGCAGATCAAGTGCTCAGCACAGTCCCTGGCTAAATGCTCGATAAATGTTTGTTATTTTATCATTATTGTTTCATTGCAAGTATTGGTATGAAACGATCGATAAATTTAAGTGGGTGAATTTGAATTGCTCATTCTGGACCAGCGTTGTACATAAATTGGAGAGAGACGAGAATGGAAATAAGTAGTGAAGTCTGGAAACTGTTGCAGAAACCCAGGGAATAGAAGTTGTCTGCCCCTAATGTTGTTGTTGTTGTTGTTAGGTGCCGTCGAGTCGGTATCCGACTCATAGCGACCCTCTGTTCAACAGGGGAAACACTATTGTCAGTGCTTCTCTGCTGTTCATAGGGTTTTCAATGGCAGATTGTTTTTTGGGAGGGGGTTGCCAGGTCCTTCTCCCAAGCCTACAGCTTCTGGTGTTCTCTGGCGGTCTGCTATCCAGGTACTAACCAGGCTCGACCCTGCTTAGCTTCCGAGATCTGACAGGATCGGATGCCACAGGGCTACAGCTGCAGGCCTGCCCCTAATAGAAGGGTAGAATTTGGATGGAATGAAGAGAGAGAAGCTGATAGGTGTGAGAGATGTGCAGAGGTCAAACGGGGCTCTGGAGAATGGCATGTGGAGGTGGGGAGAGTGAGGTGGCAAATATGTGGCTTCTGCCACTCTGTAGGTGGTCGTGCCATTCATGGGGGAACAGGGAAATGGAGAAGTGGTACATTTCGGGCATTTTGAGTTTGAGGTGCTCTTGGGCGTTCAAGTGAAGGTATCAGTGAGGGAGGTGCTATTTGAATCTGGAAGAAGTCTTGGCTAAGTTTAAGTAAGATTCCCTGGGCTATACATTGTCATTTAAGCCCAGAATGTGTTGAGGTGATCTAGGGCTCTCCAGGGCTGGGATTTAGCTCAGCTGATAGAGCACTGCCCTGCAGTCTCTGAGGTCCTGAGTTCCATTCCCAGCACTGCAAAAATGGGAGCAGAACATGACAATCCATTCCCGAGGCAATCCGGAAACAATCAGCCATTATAAACCCTATGAGTTGTTGTTGTTAGGTGCCGTCGAGTCAGTTTCTGACTCATAGCGACCCTTATAGGGTTTTCAATGGCTGACTGTTTCAGGATTGGCTTGAGAGTGGATTGCCAGGTCCTTCTCCCATTTTTGCGGTGCTGAGAATTGAACTCAGGACCTCAGAGACTGTAGCGCAATGCTGTACCAACTGAGCTAAATCCCAGCCCTAAACCCTATGAGGGCTGCTATGAGTTGGACACGACTCCATGGCATCTAACAAAAACAAAGGGCTCTGCACTTTCATCTGATGGACTTTCACCTTCTCCATGCTGCCCAGGTGAAGACTGGAGAGACTCAGATGCACCAGCTTTGAAAAGATAAACGTGAATTTCCCAACCCTCTTTCTATGATGTCTTTCATTCAGAGACCTCTCTCCCTGGAGGACTGACCAGGATTTAGTTAGCATTTAGACGGACCCAGAGAAGGTTTAAGCTTGCAGCCACAGCCCTGTGGCATCCGATCCCATCAGATCTCAGAAGCTAAGCAGGGTCGGGCCTGGTTAGTACTTGGATGGGAGACCTCTTGGGAACACCAGGTGCTGTAGGCTTAGGAGAAAGGACCTGGTAACCCACTCCCGAAAATCAATCCGCCATTGAAAACCCTATGAACAACAGAGAAGCACTGACAGTAGTGTTTCGCCTGAGGTACGTAGGGTCGGCACCTAACAACAACAAGAGAAGGTTCGGAAGCTTCCCAGCAGGAGCCCATCAGTGGTGACACACATTTTTAAGGCAGCACCTCTTCTTTGGTTGGTTTATGTAGTGACTACATTAAAAGAGCATTTGGCCCTTGGAAAAGACCCTGTGTCTCTAGGGTCCTTCTCCCATTAGCCTCACTCTGAGAGCAAGTTTAAAAAGTACCTTACATCATAAAACGTTTGGGGTTCTGCTGGGCGTGGTGGCACACACTTTTAATCCCAGCACATGGGGAAGTTGGGGTAGCAGGATTGCGAGGTAGAGGCCAGACGCAGCCTGTGTGACTTAGCAAGACCTTGTCTCAAAAACGAAAAGAAAAAAAAAATCATTCGGAGTTCTGAGCCAGCCTTTGATGCTTCTTGCTTTTCTTCTTCATTTTCTCCTCTGTACATCTGTGGTGATTTTGTCTTCTTCTTTTTCCAGTGTTAGCCTTGGAGGGAAGGAAATGTTTATTCATATTTTTGCCCCTGTCTACTCCCAAGACCCTATCCAGGCATCGTGTTTTATGTTGTTGTTGTTGTTGTTAGGTGCTGTCGAGTCAGTTTCCGACTCATAGCAACCCTCATAGGGTTTTCAATAGCTGTTTCGGGATTGCCTTGGGAGTGGATTGCCAGGTCCTTCTCCCATTTTTGTGATGCTGGCAATTGAACTCAGGACCTCAGAGACTGCAGCACAGTGCTCTACCAACTGAGCTAAATCCCAGCCCATGTTTTATGTTAGCAGGAAGTTAATTAATAGTTGGTAAATAATTCAATAATAAAAGTCAACACTTAGATATTACTCACTTTGTCTTCACAGCAATCCCACGAAGCATGCACCATGAACAGTTCCATTTATCAGACCAGAAAATGGAGGGACAAGAGGGCAAATAACTTCCTTGAGGTCACATAGCCAGCAATTGGAGCCCAAGCACCTGGGCTCAAGGGCTCCTACCCACGGCCCCATACTGTCTCTGAACGTGTTCTTTGAAATAAATCCCACGATGTTTATTTTGAAAGATTATCTTTGCAGCCATAATCATGAGCAAAATGAATGCAGACGTTGTTGGATTCGAAAGCTTCTAAATGTCCTTGCTATTGAAAGTCTTAAGTTTGGAAAAAGGGAACCTACCCCTCTCCCCCGCCCCCATAAGTACCATGGAATCCTTTACAGCCATCTTTCCGAGGCAAGAAAGCTGTTACAACTTTTCTCCCTCTGGAAGAGCTTTCAGCATTGCATATTCATAGCCTGACTCTTTCCTGTTCTTTCCACCTTCATCCTTTTTCCTTCCAGGGTCCTTTTCGATCTGATGCTGGCCAGGTCTTCAGAGGTTGAATTCCTTCCTGGGCGCTGTGTCTTTGACTCCTGAGATCTTTTAAGCCCCTTTCCCGATGTTCAAAGTCTGGCACCAGGCTGTCTGTCTCTCATTATCACTTACGCTGTCTTTCAGGAAATGTCCGCTCTTCTGCACTGAGACTTTTACCCCTCGCCAATGAGTTCTTGTTTTTCTTTGAATTTCTACTTAACTTCCCCTAGGTCCTTATGAAAAGTCTAGTTTCAGATTCTGATTGCAGTAGGAGCCATAAGAAATAAAAGTGAAAATATCATTAGTATCTTGACTCTGCCTTACTGAATGATAATAACAAAGATAAGTAACTAGAATCTGGTATGATAACTTATGAATATACTCCTTATCCTAAGATTGTCTTGATGTTTGCTTTTGAACGCTTGAGATACTTAAAATTTTAAACTAAATGCATTTTAATTCTGAAGATTTTTAATTATATAATACTTACTGCCACTGCATATTGACATTTAAATGTATGAATAAACACACATGTAAATAAAATGGGAATCCTACTATGTAGCCACAAAAATGGGAGAAGGACCTGGCAATCCACTCCCAAGGCAATCCCGAAACAGTCAGCCATTGAAAACCCTATGAGGGTCGCTATGAGTCGGATACTGACTCGACAGCACCTAACAACAACAACAACAACAACTATGTAGCCATCATCTTTAGTGGTGTTGTTGTTGTTAGGTGCCGTCGAGTCAGTGTCCAACTCATAGCGACCCTACATACAACAGGTGAAACACTTTGTCAGTGCTTCTCTGCTATTCATAGGGTTTTCAATGGCGGATTGATTTTTGGGAGTGGGTTGCCGGGTCCTTCTCCCAATCTCTAGTGTATTGACTCAATTTGGAATACCACCCCTCCCCAAGGGGATTTGAAGACCACCACAGAAATTAATAAAGAATAAGAAGAAATCAACAGTGCTTAAGGTGTTCAGCAGTAAAAGACATTCGTCAGTCCTGCAGATGTGACATTCACATTGGGCAGAGCACCCCTGATAGAAGGGAGCTCTCCTGAATCCACTTGTCACAGAAGGCATATGGCAGTCGGAGACCAAAGAGGGAAGACAGGCCTCCTGTGCTATTTTGAGAAAATATTATTTTATCCAATGCATTTAAAAACATTAGCACTTAAAAATGTTAAAGTGTTTAAAAGCATTAAACATTTACTACACAGGATCACGGACACAGAATTTGTCAAAACTGTGCTTGCGCTGTAATGACAAGGGCACGTGTTACCATTGGGCCAGGGACTCACTTTTTCAGCCCTTGACTATTAGAGTGCAGCCTTGGTTTTACCCTCAGACACTGAGGCTCTTGTGGCACAGAAACTTCCAGAACCAGGTGTGGAGACTTCCTTCCCTTCCCTGGTCTGTGGGTTAGGAGACCTGAGCCTTGGTCTGAGGATGAAGCGGGAGAGCAATGTTGTTTCGAATGTGGATTTTCAGGTCACACAGCTTAGGTTTGAAGTCTCGCTCTGTCTCTTCTGTCAAGCCCTTTGCTTCTCTGAGGCCCGTTTTCCTCATTTCTAAAGTGAAGATGATCCTGGCACATGGCTTGTAAATTGGTGTGAAGAAGAGAAAAAGGCCTTAGCTCTTAGCAGGGAAAGTAGTAAGAGCTGGATAATTTGGCTGTGATGATGATGACGATGATGACGATGAAGAATTAGTCATTTTGAGTGAGTCATATAATTTTCATCTATTCTAGCCTTTGTTTCTTTGTTATAAAATGGTGAGAGATGACTGCTAGCTTTAAGAGGGCTTTTTCCTAAAAGCCTTTGATTCAAATATGTTGGTGTAAGAGCCCCTTTGCTGAGTTCATATCCGTCTTGTTTCAGGTAATGTTTGTAGACAAAAGTTCTTAACTTCCAAGCATCGCCATGGGAAGCCTGGGGTCTAAACCTTTATATTGCCTCCCAGGTCCTGTAAGCTCAGTCCCACTGCAACCAGCTCCAAGGGTTTATCCAAACGATTTTGTTTTCCTGCAGTTTATAGCCTTAAGAAATCTAGCCATACAAATCCTCTTGTCAAAGGAAATTTCAGTGGTAATGCTTTTCATCATACAGGGATTTATAGGCAATAATTACACATGTCATAGAAGTTATCTCTGAGATAATATGTATCATTCAGAGACTAGGCATGTTACTATTTTGGGATGTGGTTGCTGCTTGCAGGATCCTGATGTGTCCGATTTTGGTGAAAGTGCTCTCTTTGGACCGGGTACCACTGTAGGTATTTACACATGTGCAGTGTGCAGTGTGTCCTCATAAATGTAACAGGCCCCAATAAAAAGCAGTTCTTTTTAAAATTTGGCATTATTCTAAATCACCACTCCATTTAGATATCACAGCAGCCGAGATACTTGGCGTTCCAAACGGTGTATAGTTTCACCTTTTGGAAGCAAAGCAGGGTATTTAGACTTAACAACAAGTGTGAGTAAAATTTGATTTTTGTTTGGTGTGTGCTGATGAATTTTTGTTTTATAATTGAATTGTTTTCTTTCTTTTTTCTCTTTTTTCTTCTTTTAAAACACAACACAGTTTCCTTGAGATTGTTTAAATAGAAAGACTATTTATATAGTATATGATAGAAGTTTGTGTGTTTGATGTTTGGCTTTACCAGTGGGGCCTATCCTTGCATTAATGTTTGGTGCATTGCCAGGATCCATCTCTCATCTCTCAGCTTTAGTGCTGCCTCCTAGCCTGTAGCCGTAGCCCTGTGGCATCCGATCCCATCAGATCTCAGAAGCTAAGCAGGGTCGGGACTGGTTAGTACTTGGATGGGAGGCCACCTGGGAGCACCAGGTGCTATAGGCTTGGGAGAAGGACCCAGCAACCCACTTCCAAAAGTCAATCTGCCATGGAAAACCCTATGAATGGCAGAGAAGCACTGACAATAGTGTTTCGCCTGTTGTACACAGGGTCGCTGTGAGTTGGATACCGACTTGATAGTTCCTAACAATAACAACAATGACAACCTTGGAGGGAACCTTTCTGATGGGAAATCTATATCTGGGAGGTGGCAGTCAGAAGTTACCATTAGGTAAATGAATAAAGAAACAAATAAGGGTATCTTTATGGCTTCCTATTTAGAAAGAGGTAGGATGTATCTAACAGATGAACACAAGTTTTAATTTCTTAAGATGGGCATCCAGATCTGCACCTGACAATTCTTTAGCCTTCTTGCAACTTTTTAAGTTTAAAAATTCAAATTTGTTCCTTCAACTTCGACTCTTGTTTTTCTCCTGTGGTTCAGAGTGATAAGAACAGCAACATCAACAGCAGCAGTCAAGGTGATACCTGCCATTTGTGGAGGGCCTATCATGTGCTAAGCACTGTGTTTACCCTTTGAAGTTATTACTCAGCATAACTGGGCAGTTAATAGCCAAGGCTCAAGCACGTGTTGTTACCTGAGTTTGAATCTGTGTTTGATCACTTACTTCCTGGTGAACCTGGGTAAGTCCACTTTAGTTTTAGTTATCCATGCCTTATTTTCCTCATCTCTGCAGTAAAGGCAATATTAACACCTGCCTGATGGGGTTGCTCTAAGGATTAAATGAGCCATGGATTTACAGTACTTAGAACAGTGCTTGCCTGTAGCTGTAGCCCTGTGGCTTCTGATCTCGTCAGATCTCAGAAGCTAAGCAGGGTTGGGCCTGGTTAGTACCTGGATGGGAGACTGCCTGGGAACACCAGATGCTGTAGGCTTAGGAAACAGACCTGGCAACCTACTCCCAAAAATCAATCTACCATTGAAAACCCTATGAATAGCAGAGATGCACTGACAACAGTGTTTCACCTGTTGTATGCAGGGTCGCTATGAGTCAGACACTGACTCAACAGCACCTAACAACAACTGAACAGTGCTTAAGGGAAGTTAAGTAGGTGATTAATAGATGTCACTACTGAATCCCAGCAACAGTTGTTCAAGGTGCATATCGCTGCACCGGTTTACAGTAGAATCCTGAAGTTCTAAGGTCCTCGTGGGCCCAGGACACAAACCCAGGTTGACTCTAAAGCCTATGCTCTTTTGCACATCAGCTCCTCCCTGAGCACACCCTTTGTCGTGTGACAGCTGTTGGGAGCAGACCCCTCCCCTTAGGGGACCCTCGCTAGGTTTCTTAGGGGCAGTGATGCTGAAAGCTTTTGTGTCTCTTAGAGCACTTAGGGACATAGGAGACTTTTGTTGAATGAATGAATGAATGAATGAAAATGAATGGGTAAACAGCTCCAAACTGTCCCAACAGTCGTATTTTATGTTGGAGATAAATCAAGATGTATCAGCCAGTGTTCCCTAAGGTCATCAGCTGGGTCTCCCCGGCTGGACTCTGCAGACTCAGCGACGGCAGCAGGCAGGAGGGCTTGGACCTTGTCTGGCTGCTCTCAGCTGTACTCAGGCACCCTCGGTGGGGTGGGGGGCATCCAGGGATGCAAGCAGGGTTAAATGCAGAATTGGGGGGCGGTGGGGCCTGTCTCTGGCTCTCTGTTTTTCCAGGCTTCTCCCTCCCTTACGCTGTGCCTATCCTGGGTTTCTTCCCAAGAAGCATTGTTAAGCCTGAGATCCTTTCTCCCTGTCCCTGGTCACAGCTGCAGCGCCCTCAGGGTGGAGCCCCCAAGCACAAAACTCATCCCACGCTGGCTGCTGCTCCCCATTTTGCCGCCCTCCGAAGCCTGCCTGCTTGGCTTGGCATTGTGGAGCCTTGAAGTGGTTGTCTTTTGTTTCTGGACTAGAGTTTATAGTTACTTGTGGGAAGGTCTGTCTGTTGGAAGCTTCCTTCTCCATACCACAGGCAGAACATTCCTGCCCTGTTCTTAAAGGCAGCAAAGATCCTTTCTGTTGTTAGGTGCCATTCATTCAGGTCCAGCTCATAGCAACCCTGACGGGGTTTTCAGTGGCTGATTGTTTTGGGATTGCTTGGGGAGTGGATTGCCACATCCTTCTCCCATTTTTGCGGTGCTAGGGATTGAACCCGGGACCTCAGAGAGTGCAGAGCAACACTCTACCAACTGACCTAAACCCCAGCCCTACTTTATAATAAAATTGTCAATATCCTAGAAGTAAATAGGATTGTTATTTTTCTCTGAAGCAGAATTTCTCTCTCTATACCTGTTCTTCTTTAGACCGCAGCAATGGGGAAGGCTGGACAGAAACTTTGGTTTTAACTTGGACGAAAACATCATGTGATGTGCTCCCAGCCTGATTTTAAAGTCTTCAGGGTCAGGCTCAGACCGTATAGGCTCCTAATGCTGGGGTGTGGACAGCCAGTGTAGGCAAGACTCACCAAACATAAAGCCATGCAAGGAAAAGAACAGCCTGGTGATTGTTGTTGTTGTTGTTAGGTGCTGTCGAGTCAGTAATCCGACTCATAGCGACCCTCATAGGGTTTTCAATGGCAGACTGCTTCAGGATTGCCTTGGGAGTGGATTGCCAGGTCCTTCTCCCATTTTTGCAGTGCGGGGAATCAAACTCGGGACCTCAGAGACTGCAGCGCAGCGCTCTACCAACTGAGCTAAATCCCAGCCCTTCCTGGTGATTACTTTACCATATTTAATCTTTGGTTAAATACATTTTTCTTTGACTGTTTTCCCACCGTAATTTCATCTCCTGTAACTTAATGGCACATTATTAAGGGCAGCTAAAGCCTGATGCCTAGGCTTCTGCCAGCCTATTTTTTGAGATGGATATTTTCCCACTGTTCTTTTGAATTGCCGCATTTATATTTGATTATAAGTTATATGAAGAATTTGTCATTTAAAAAAATCTCCTTCTCACTTTCGCATCCCCAAAAGCAAGGCTTCTGGTCACCGTGACATGGAGCGTCTACACAAGATTATGAGCCACTGGCCATTTTCACTGCATTTGACCAGGGCCTGCTTTTCTATGATGGCCTAGGATGTTATACAGCACTTTAAATAATTTCTAGCATTTTCTCCAAATTACCAAGCCCTCTATGCTCAAATGAGTACAAAGGAAAAAAAAAATCCCGTAATTCTATCTATAAGAGAGGATCACTTTAGATTTGAGGTTAGCTTCTTTGAAGTATCCCTTTTTAATGCCCTTTTGAGAAAAACTAAAATGGGAGCTGGCTGTGCAGTCTCTTTTATACTGAGCTCTTTAAACTGCAGAGTGCATTCTGGATGTTCTCCGGCATTGCTAATTAGTTTTTGGAAGAATTGTAATTAGTGGCTGTGCTTTATTTCATCCTAGAACGAGGCATAATGTATTTAATAGAAGGCTTAGTCACATACCATTTGGTGGTTACCTTCCTTGTGGCAGTTGGGTGGCAATCATAAGACAGATGTCCTCCTGGCTTCGTGGGTCTTCTGGAATAGGGGCCATGAGAGACAGGGTTCCATACGGTTCCATCAGGGATCAGATAGGGTTCTTCTGGGGTGATCGGGTGTTAGAGAAGGGGAGCCACTCACCTAGACTGGGGGCTGGAGGGAGAGTCAGGGAGTGTTGCAAAGGAAGTGATGTTTAAGCAGACCTGGGGGATTGAGAGCAACCAGATGAATAGGGTAGGGTTTAGGGCAGAGAAAAGAGTCTCCCAGGAGCAGAGAATGAACAGCACATGCAAAGGCCAGGGAGAGGCAGGGTGGCACATTTGAGGGTGAAGATGACGTTCAGCAGAGCCGTAATGTGGAATGCGATGGAGGGAAGAGGGCAGGCTGAGAGCAAAGTGGGAGTCGGCCCAGGCAGGCCCTTACACAGCACGATAAAGGGATCGGAGCAGCGCAGCGTGAATGGGTTTGGCAGGGAAGGGAAGAATTTTGGTACTTGGGAGAAATGACTGTGTATGAAGGAGGAAGAGTGGCTAGAGGGAGAATTAGAGCATCCGTTAGGAACGTGTCACAGTGATTCAGGTGGGCTGCAGGGTGGGGCTGATGGGGATGGAGTGGAGTGGGCAGGTTTGGCCCTAAGTGCGAAGGAGAAGGTGGTGGAGCAGGCAAATGAGCTTTTGGTAAATTTGGGTCAACTTGATGTTTCAGGGCGCCATTGGGCGGTGAGCATCTTTGAGAGGGGAAAGTTGGAAAAAAGTAACGCATCGAAAAATGCGGACCACATACTTTCATCCTTCATCCCTCCAGACTGGTGACTGCCATCGAACGTGTGGGCCAGGCCCACCCCACCTGTCACCTCCTCTCCAACCTCTGTTCTCACTATTGGCTCTTCCCCCCTCTTCTCTCCAGCCCCTGGATTCTGGTTGTGCTTCAAACATGACAAGGGCTTAGAAATTGTCCTCTAGAGACACCACATGGACCTTCTTAAAAATCAAAAGTTACATTTTAATTAAGAATTAACTTACTAGTTAATATGGGGGCTGGGATTTAGCTCAGTTGGTAGAGCACTGCGCTGCAGTCTCTTAGGTCCCGAGTTCGATTCCCAGCACCACAAAAATGGGAGAAGGACGTGGCAATCCACTCCCGAGGCAATCCCGAAACAGTCAGCCATTGAAGACCCTATGAGGGTCGCTATGAGTCGGATACCGACTTGACAGCACCTAACAACAACAACAACAACAACAACAACAACAACAACAACAAGAAGTTAATGTGGAGTATTGCTCTGTCATTCAGGTTGGTCTCAAACTCTTGAGCTCAAGTGATCCTCCTGCCTCAGCCTCCAGAGTAGCTGAGACTCCAGGTGTGCATCACCACAGCCGGCTAAAGGCCACATTTTCACTGCAATTCTGTTAGGACCTTCACATTTGATGGTTTTATCATAGATAGTCCTCCTCTTTATCTTACATAACTGTCTTCTTAGAACCAGAAAGAATGTGTGGCAATTAACTTGTGGATAAACCTCAGCCCAAAGCTCTTCTTGGATTCTCGCCTCATTCCTCTTCCTGGTCTGTGGAGTCCACTCAGGCCTCCTTTGAGGCCGAGTACAAAGCCCAGCTCTCCCTTCTTCCACAGCACTGCCATGCTTCCAGCCAATGTGGCTCACACTGACCCCGTGGGGACATCTTGCGTTGTCCCTGCAACCCTTCTGGCCACGCTGGAATCATCCCACAGTGTTTGCAGGAAGAGGAAGTGGCCTCATAGTTTTGGGGTGTTTTCCCCACCTCCCAGGGTTTCGCAGCTCCCAGGGCCCGCTGGGCTCAAACGCCGGGCAGAAAAGCTCCACTCCAGGAGGCTGGTTGGACAGTGACTGCTCCACTTTATTCCATGGCAGGCCTTTTGCAGCCCTAAGTGCTATAGCTCCCAAGTGGCACAGCTCCTAAGTGTCACAGCTCTTAGGGTTACAGCTCTAAGTTGTTACAACTCTTATAGATGTTGCCGGAACTGATAGTAGCTCTTCCTCTCTACTGTGTGGCTGGGCCTCTGCTTGTGGCTCCATCTTGCTGCTTTGTTGAGTGGCCCTTCGATGTCTTGATGTCTCCATCCATCGGTGGAGGTGCAAGAGCTTGTCTCCCCGGTCTGGCACAAGAGGGTTCTCTGTTTAGGCACAAGAGCACACACTGTCTGTGTACTGTGCTTATGTAGTTCTGAAGACCAATCAGAGGCCAGTTCTTTGTTCTAACATGGCTAATCAGATGATAGTGCATGAATAGGGCGTAACCAATGGTATGATACATACAAATGAAGTGAATTCAGGGTGGCTAATTTTAGCCTATCAGGGATAACAGACAACTATCCAATCAGGGACTTATTCTAATGAGGTTTTAGGAAAGGACCTATCAGATGGTTAAGCCTTGAGACAGGCTAGATAAGCCTCTAGCCAAGCAGGCTTAGAGTCTCTTCCTTCTTCTTTGGGCTGTATCCCTACACACATTGTCCTTTCACCCTCTCACATGTGTCCTTCTGGACTCCGGCGTTAAGGACTGAGCTCCTCCAGGGTAAAGGTCCCGCTTTCTCCTGGCTTCACTGACTGCTAAGTAGAACACTCAGAGGCTAAATTTTTTAGCCTCGTTTTGGTTCGGTGATTATTCACTTATGTATCTTGGTCAAAATGTCTAATGGCTACTATTCATCCTCCTCAGATTCTCCCCCTTGTGGCTTCTGAGACCTCACCCGTGTGTATCAGTCTGCCTTTGCGAGTGACTCCAGGGTGTAGTGAGTCTGCTAGGCTGTGCTTCCCTGCTCCCTTCACTGCCCCCTCATTTTTTCCACCAGGGCTTACTGAGTGCCTCCCATAGCTCAGGTGCTAGCTGGGTGTTGAGGCTCAGTGATGAGCAGAGCCAACATGGTTCTTTCTCCAGGAGACCCATGGGTCTCATTGGGGGTGGGAGCAGAGGACAGGTTTACCAGCCCCTGACTATATCATTACCAATAAGGAAAAATGCTGTGAAGGTGATGAGCAGGGTACTGTGGTACAGGGTAAGAAAGGGACGCTCACCTAGACTGGAGAGATCGGGGAGACATAACATCTAAGCTGGGAGTGAAGACCTGGGAAGGAGCTGGCTCTAGAAGCAGGTAGGAGAAGGAACTTCCAGGAGATGAAAAGGGACGTGGCAAGGCTCTAGGAATGGCTTGGCTATTCCTGGGGGCTGATAGGGAGGCCCTGGAAGGGAGAAGGAAGGGTCAGACTGGTCAGCTGGAAACAAACCACACAAGACTCATCCATGGAAGAGAGGTCAAAATTTATTCTGGGAATGATCAGAAGCATGCTAATATTTGTATTTTAAGAAAATTATGTTCATGGCTGTTTGGAGAATTGGTTGTAGGTTAAGCTGGACCATGGAGTCTCATTAGAGGAAACTATTACATTAAGGGAGGAATAATTGTGACTTTGACTAGGATGGTGGCAGCAGAGATAAAGTATTTGCATTCATTGTATGTTCTGGAGATAGGCTCCAAAAGATCCACAGATGGATTGGTTGGATATGGGGGTTAAGACAGGAAATAATCGGGATAGTTCCTAAGTTTTGACTAGAGCCATTAGCTAAGGCAGCAAAATCCTGAGTGAAGTTCGAGGTGCCTATACATTTCTTCCCTGTGAATTATCTTTATACCATCAGCAAAATTGCCAGTATGGCTTCATTCTGTATTTTCTCTTATTAATATTGCATACATTTTTGACATTTAGATAGCTTTCTGATAACACATGGAATGACTTCATTGTCTTGCAATTTAAACGCTTCCAGAAATGCTTTCTTTTGGTCTTAAATATCTGATTTCCATAATGTGTGTATCTCAAGGGTGTTTTCTTTTTATTTACATAATAAATATTCAAGCATATTCATATAAATATTGGTTCAAATACATTTTTTTGTATGTGTGGTACTGGGGTTTGAACCCAGAGCCTTGCGCTTGCATGCTTTGTGAGTGCTGAACCACTGAGGTGCACCCTCAGCCCATTTTTTTACTTTTTGAGACAGGGTCTTGCTAAGTCACATAGACTACCTCTGGTCTCGAATTTATGATCCTCCTGCCTCTGCTTCCCGAGCCGCTGGGATTACAGGCATGTGCCACCATGCCCGGCCAAATATAAAATTTGAAGGAATGGTCAACTAGCTAAATTATAATTTTTTTGCATTAACCCCTCATTCCTTAGTATATTTCTTTTGTAATTCTATTTTGGGTATTTTCCCTTTCAATCCTTTAATGTTTTGCCCTTCTCTGAACTTTACCCAGGGGCTGGGATTTAGCTCAGTTGACAGAGCACTGCTCTGTAGTCTCTGAAGTCCTGAGTTCGATTCCCAGCACCACAAAAATGGGAGAAGGACATGGCAATCCACTCCCAAGGCAATCCCCAAACAGTCGGCCATTGGAAACATTATGAGTCGGACACGACTTGATGGCACCTAACAACAGTAACAAACTTTACCATTGTTGTAATCAGTTGTTTTAAATCTCTTGACTGCTAACATTGTTTCCGTATGTTTGAGATTCAGTTGTTCTCTGGAGCTACTTATTTTCTTTGCACCATTTCCTCCTGTCCATCATCTGAGGTCTGTACAACATGAAATAAACTATTGCACACAAGAGATATGGCTATAGTCATCATTCTCTCTGTACTTTTTGGTAAATATTATCAAATAGGTTTTGATTTTCTGCTCTCAAAGGAAGATTGCAAATCCCCATGTATTCCCTTTTTACCTTCCAGTGAGGACTATATATTATCCCCCTTTTAGAGTATGTGGTATTTTTCTACATGTCCTTGGGTTCCATTTCTGTTTAAGATAGAAACTTTTCCTGTAGTGGTCTTTCTTTGTTTTTATCTTGTTAGAACAATTACATGCGATTTCTAGTCCATTTATATTGACCTCATTCCTATTAATCTTTACTCATTTCAGCAACACTACTGTTATTTTTATTACTTATGTTACAGTATTCCACAAGTTTGGGTTCCATTTGTTTGCCTATGCACAGCTCTTAATGTTTTGGAGTTTGAATTTGTCCAGAATGCACTTCAACTCAAGAATGTTGAAGCTTGTTTTTCTATTTTGTTGCCTTTGTTACAGTAACTAATTTGGTTTTTGCAGGGGGAGTTTTCAAAAACATTGACCTTTACAGATCGGTATTGATAGACTGACTAGTCAAAATTCTTAGAGTTATGCTAATTAAAAGAGAAACCTTACTGTTAGGTAAGGAGCTGAAAAACCATAAACTCAACAGACCTTTATTGGGAAAAGCTGCCATGGCTGTCTTTAGCAAAGGAGAGAGCAGTTGCAGGGGGAAAAAGGGGCGAGGTTTATAGGTCCTAGGTGGGAGGGGGAAGGAGTAATTGAAATATGGCATTGGGATAGGCAGGAAGTGGGTGCATGGAGGGTTCTGATAGGCTGGAAGAATTGTGGGTGGGGCAGATTTTTCAAGTCAAATTTTGGCAGGCTTTTTCTGGGGCTTTGTAGGACTAGGGGATAGTGGGTAGAAGAAGGTACCACCTGATAGGGAGGAGCACTCTTTGACAGGTCCTGCACTAGGGGCAGGAGAAGGAGCATCCTGGTCCCCATGGCAACCAGGATGGAGTATCCGCCTTCAGCGAGTGCAAAGCCCAGCTGAGGAGCGTGTGCCCCTAGGCGTGCTCTGGGAGGTACTGGAGATTCCAGCCCTGTGTGTGCCTAGGGCTCTGTGGGGCAGGCGGTTCTCTCTCAGAGCAGAGGAGACTCCCTCCGCCCGTCTAACACATACCAAGGACCATTTATAATAATTTCTTTTAGAGTTACTATGTAGGAACAGGACAAAGCAGAAAGATTCCTAGCATTGGAGATGAAGTTTTAAAACTCTATGTTTGTGTGTCTGTGTATATCTGTTGAGAGGGAAAACGAGGAGGAAGGAGAGGGGAAAACAGAATGAATGAGTATCTTGGTTCATTGTTAGGCTGTGACTTGAAAAACTGAAATATATTCTGGCTGAGTCTTAGCTACAGATAACCCAAGGCATTTCCCGCTTTGTGTTGTAAAATATCTTTCTACTAACACCTATTGTACTGTCCTGTACTCTGGAAGTTCAACACAGAAGTGTGTTTTATACTAATCTCTATGTCTGAGGTTTGAGCCACAGACTTCTATATTTTTCCATGGGGAAATCAGACTCTCATAACAATATGTCTCAGTTTGGGATCACTTCCATAGTTGGTACTTATTTATATATCTAGCTCTTATCTTGAGTAAACAGGCCCAGTTGTCTGGGCCACAACTTAATTCTTAATTTTCAAAACCGTATTTGTGACATTCAAGCTTTCTGTGACCAGTATCATGTTTACAAGCCAGTACTGACTCAACTTTTCAGAACTTGTATATGAACACAGCTGTAACATGAAAAACGCTACAAAGCAGCAGATTCGCTTGTCACCTTTGTATCTGTTGGCATCTTCATCTTACTTTGATATTTGTATTACTTTAAAGATGACTTCTGATTTTAGAAGGAGTTGGTACCACATGTGTACTCCTTAGGACTCCAATTTCATATCTGTATTAGAAATATCCTCTGTGTGATATTGGAAATACACAGAATCAACAGGCAAACCAGGCTCAGGACATTTATGCAAATACAGAGTTAGAGATTTGTAATCGCTGGATAGCTTCCATGTTCTAAAGCTGTCTTAAGATGCAGAATCTAGGCCAGTGATGGGTTGAATCCAAACATAATTTCTTAACGTTAGTGCCTTCGGCTTATCAAGTGCTTTTGCACACACTCGCCTACGTGAGGCAGCGTACAGGGTAGGACCTAAGAACTCAGTGGAGTCAGAGGGACCTCAGGTTGGATTTTACTTTTACCACTTACTAGGCGAGTGTTGCTGGGTGAGTTCCCTAATATCAAGTCCCCATGGGGCTGGGATTTAGCTCAGTTGGTAGAGCGCTGCGCTGCAGTCTCTGAGGTCCCGAGTTCAATTCCCAGCACCGCAAACATGGGAGAAGGGCCTGGCAATCCACTTCCAAGGCAATCCTGAAACAGTCTGCCATTGAAAACCCTATGAGGGTTGCTATGAGTCGGATACCAACTCCACGGCACCTAATAACAACAACAATGCCTTCTTCTGTAGAAATGGAAAATAGTAGACCCTCCCTGAACCAGTGGTTGTAATTAGTAAGTCATAAGAGATACCAATTGTTTAGCACGGTGTATAGCATATAATAACTCAGTTAATATTTGCATTTATTTATTTATTTATTTATTTTGCAGTACTAGGGGGTTGAACATAGGACACTTTGCAAGCTGTCTACCACTGAGCTGCATTCTTAGCTCTTTAATTTTTTTTTTTTTATCTTGAGACAGGGACCCCATAATTTTTGCAGGCTTCCTGTGGCCTTGAACTTGTGATCCTCCTGCTTCTGCCTCCCAAGTCACTGGATTACAGGTGTGTGCCACCGTGCCAGACTAATCTTTGCTATTACTTTTAAAACTGAAATTCCTCTTTCTTTCTTCCTCCTCTTTCTATTAGTACAACTAAAACCACTTGATAACTACAGATTTCTGGTTCTTTCCATATTTTAAGAGGAAACTGAGACATATAAGAGCTGGTTACTAAACTGTGCTGGCATGGCTTGCCAATAAGAATTTGGTTTAGTTTCAAATAACAGACATCCTAAATAATTGAAGTTGCAGTAAATCAATTTAGGGAGAACTTACATTTTGCCAATATTTGGATGTCTTTAATTTCTCTAAGTAATGTTTTATAGTTTTCAGTGTAGAGGTCTTGAATATCTTGTTAAACTTATTTCTATTTTATTTTTCAATAATATTATAAATGTCATTTAAAAAGATTTTATTTCCTGTGGCTTATTGCTTCTGTATGTAGAAATATAGCCTGTAGCCGTAGCCCTGTGGAATCCAATCCCGTCAGATCTCAGAAGCTAAGCAGGGCCGGGCCTGGTTAGTACCTGGATGGGAGACTGCCTGGAACACCAGGTGCTGCAGGCTTGGGAGAAGGACCTGGCAACCTGCTCCCAAAAATCAATCTGCCATTGAAAACCCTATGAACAGCAGAGAAGCACTGACAATAGTGTTTCCCCTGTTGTACAGAGGGTCACTATGAGTCGGATACCTACTTGACGGCACCTAACAACAACAACAAACAACATGTAGAAATATAATTGATTATTGTATATTTTTTCTGATAGTTTGCTAAATTTACTTATAAGTTTCCATAACTTTTATTTTAGGTTCCTTTGGATTTTCTTTGCATAAAATCATAGCTTAGTGAATAACAGAGCCTTATTTTTTTCCTTTCTATGATTCATGTTCTTCACTTGCCTTGTTGCATATAAAGAACTTCCAATAAAATGTTGAATGTGAGTGCCAAGGGTAGACAGCCTTCCTTTGGTCTCTATTTTAGGAGGAAATATTCATTATTACACCATAAAATGTGATGCTACTTTATATGTTTTTTTGTACATGCCCAATAAGATGGAGGAAATTACCTTCTATTTTAGTTTTATGAGAGATTTTTCTTTTTAAAATAATGAATAGATGCTGAATTTTGTCCAGGGATGTACTTAGACTTATTGACATGATTGGACTGGATTTAGCTCCTTTGGTAGAGCACCATTCTGCAGTCTCTGAGGTCTTGGGTTTGGTTCTCAGCACCACAAAAATGGAAGAAGGACGTGGCAATCCACTCCCAAGGCAATCCCAAAACTATCAGCCATTGAAAACCTTATGAGGGTCTCTTTGAGTTGGACTTGACTCGATGGCACCTGACAGCAACAACATTGACATGATTGACTTGTAGCGTGTGCCTGTGCAGGGAACATGTCATTCAAATATTATATACACCAATTCATTTTGTCAATTTATTCTACAAATTACTAAGAAAGAAGTCCTATTCTCATGGTTTCTGGACTCAGGCAGTTTTTTTTCTTTCATGTATTTTGAAACTATCTTTTTAGACATCTACACATTTAGGACAATTAAGCCTTCCTGATATATTACCTACATTTTCATTTTAAATAATCCTTTTGAGAGTCTAGCTTTTATGATAGTAAAAGATCCATACCAGCTAGCTAGCTAGCTTGCTTTCTACCTTCCACTTTTCTGTATTTTTATATTTAAAGTGGGTTTCTATTAGAGGACATATGGTTAGGTCTTGTTTTTTCTAATAAGTATGCCAATCTCTGCTTTTTATTTGGAATATTAATCCATTTACATTCAATTACATTCAATGTAATTATTGATATTATTGGATAAATCTTGATGACAAGCCATGTGCCATTCTTTTTGCTCAATATATGTATTGTGTCTTTTTCTTCTGGCTCTACTTAATATTTTATCTTAATTCTTGATTAGCAGCAGTTTGGCTACGATATTCCTCTGTATTTCTTTGAATTTATCCATCCTGAGGTTCAGCGCATTTTATCTGTGTGTGGATATTTTCTGCCAAACTTAGAAAGAATGCAGCCGTCATATCTGTGGTCCAGACAGTAGGATCGATGGAGGGACGAAGCTATAAAAGATTAAACAGTACAGGCCAACTCTTTTTTGAGAACGTTTCTCAGAAATGACCCCAGGATATTTTCACTTTTATCCCACTCTCCAGAATGGAGACAGAGGTCTGCATCTATCTGGAGCAGAGGCTGGTAAGTCTAGCCATTATTCTGTGCAGCTTGTGAGCAGAAGTTCTCTAGTTGTGGGAGGTTGGGAGGTGGACATGAGGACAAACGGCAGCTCTCGCTGCCCATAGCCAGCAAGTGTGAGCTCTGACAGACCCTGGAGCACCTGTCTTGCCATTTTTGGCCTCCACGCTACACCCCATGTGCTGAATTTTACAGCAGAGCTTGGACTTCAGAGTCAGATGGCCTGGGTTTATATCCCATCTCTGCTTTGTACTAGCTGAGTAACCTTGAGCAAGTTACTTGATCTTTCTGTGCCTGCTTCCTCATTTGAAAAAGAAGATGTAATAGTACTTATTTCATAGGGTTGATGTGAGGGCTAAATGAGTTAATATAGTTAACTACTTGGAACAGTGCCTGGTACATACAAGTGCTTGCCAACAACAAACACAGGTTCGACAGATTGTCCTTTTGAACCTATGAAGAGATGTTCTCAGGAATAGTCCTGCCTGCACCTCTTCAAGCCACAGCTATTTGTCCCAGGGCCCCACCCCACTTGTCAGCCTCACAGGGTGGCACAGTTGGGTGTGTGTTTAAGGAGCAGTGTTGAGTACCTGCTGATGAGAGAGAACACCTTCTTAGACATGTCAAGGACACAATCCTGAGATGCTCATGCACATCTGAAATCTGATCATGTTCCAGAGATGGACGAACAGGCTGGCTTCCTGTCAGTGTCTCTACCCATGAACTCTGAGTATACAGGTAGGCTGAAATTTCCCAGAACCACTGCTTAAAGGAAGGAGAACCCAACATGTATTGAGTACCATGTGCCTTCTTATTCAGACCCATGTAGTAGGAGTCCACACTATTTTTTAGCTGACAAAATTGAAACAAAAATGATTAAGTATCTTGTCCCAGGACATACAACTAGGAAGAAAATTGAAACCACAGCCTTTGGCTTTGCATTATTTGTATTATGAAACTATGGGCATGTTTCTCTCAGAAAGCTCATTTGGGGGTGGTTGAAGAAGATGTGAATCATGCAGAAAAGGATGTTATATGAATAAGAAGATAACAAGGGTTTAGATGATCGAAGGACATAGAGAATTACCAGTCAAAGCAATAGTTTCTTTTCTTTTCTTTTTCCTCCTCTTCCTCTTCTTCCTCTTCTTCTTCTTCCTCTTCTTCCCCTTTCCCTTCTCCTTCCTTCTCCTTCATCCTCATTCCTCCTCATCCTCTTTCTTCTTCTTCCTTCTCCTTCCTTCTTTTTTTTCTTCCTCCTCCTCTTTCTCCTTCTCCTTCCCCTCCTCCTTTTCCTCTTCTTCTTCCTTCTTTCTTCTTCTTCTTCTCCTTCTCCTCCTTCTTCTCCTTCTCCTTCTCCTTTTCCTCTACCTTTTTTCCTCCTCCTCTTCCTCTCTTCCTCCTCCCCCTCCCTCCTCCTCCTCCTTCTTCCACTTCCTCTTCCTCCTCCCCCTCTCTCCTCTTCCTCCTCCTCCTCCTCCTTCTTCTGCTGCTTCTTCTGCTTCTTTGGTGGTTGAACCCAGGGCCTTGCACATACTTTGGAAGCACTCCACCCCTGAGCTGCACCCCAAGCCCGCTTTTCAAATTTTTTATTTTGGGAAAAAAGTGGGGCAGGGGCAAGAGGTCTGCATAATTAAGAAGCCTTGGTCAGGGGCTGGTCTGGTTGCCCATGACCTCAGTTCCAGTTCAGCAAGGTGGTCCCAAGAAGTTGTTACCATTGTCATCACTTGAGAGGAGCAACTTGGTTTCCCTAAGATGAGGAATCTTGCTCAGGAGAGCAGCCTCCCCTTCACAGATTATTCTCCTCATTGGAGGGGTGGCTGTTTTAGGCTCACCGAGGCTGGCAGGTAGTTTTGGTGCCTTGTCATAGAGATGCTTGTCAACTAGTCCTGTTCTTCCTAGAATCGAAGGGGACTGCAAAAGAAAATGATTCGAGAGGAAAGGTTAAAGGGGCAGCAGTAGAGCCAAAGAGGGGCAAAATGGGGTTAGAAAGGCCGTGACTGGTGGCTTCTGTCCCTTTTGGCTACCTTTTGGGTCCAAGGGCAGAGTCAGTGCTTTTTAGGAAAGGCAGTTTCTAAGTGTCTGTTTTGCAATCTCTTCCTATATTTCCCATTGCAATTGGTACCAACCCCAGCCGAACTGTCCCTGGTCTGGAAACCTAGGGATCACATTGTAATTATAACTGCTGCTTATTGAACACTTACCATTGGTGAGTCATTCTGCCAAGTGCCTTGCACTTAAGCTTTATAAGAAATACAAGTTGTAGACATCAATATCTCCATTCTACTGAATGCCAAAGAAGGGCAGGGTGACTGAGTAGTAGCACGCAGTTTGGTGGGCAGATGTGGTATTTAAAGTCAATTATTTTTGGCTCCAAAGCACGTGTTCTTTAGCTTGAAATAACACAAAGAAGACACACAATTCCTTTTCCACATTTGCTGTGATTGTTGTTGTTGTTAGGTGCTGTCCTGTTGGTGTCTGACTCATAGCGACCCTATGTACAACAGATAAAACACTATTGTTGGTGGTTCTCTGCTATTCATAGGGTCTTCAGTGGCTGATTGATTTTGGGAGTGGGTTGCCAGGTCCGTCTCCCAAGCCTACAGCACCTGGTGTTCCTAGGTGGTCTCCCATCCAAGTACTAACCAGGCCCGACCCTGCTTGGCTTCTAAGATCTGACAGAGTTAGCCCTCACAGTGGTACAGCTGCAGGCTTGCTGTAATTTGGGATATAAAAATGCAAATAGGTGATGTCCAGTAGTGTCAGAATGAAATGCAAACCCTTAGGTGTATCCTAGGGGGCTGGGATTTAGCTCAGTGGGTAGAGCGCTGCGCTGCAGTCTCTGAGGCCCCAAGTTCAATTCCCAGCACCGCAAAAATGGGAGAAGGACCTGGCAATCCACTCCCAAGGCAATCCCGAAACAATCTGCCATTGAAAACCCTATGAGAGTCGCTATGAGTTGGACAGGACTCGATGGCACCTAACAACAACAAAGGTGTATCCTATGAGATCACTCGTGGCGTGGCCTCCAGGTAACATCCTCACCTGTGGGTGCTTTTCTCACTCCTGTTGACCTTATTGAAAATTGACTCTCCTCCCGTATCATTGGGAGAAGGACCTGGCAACCCCCTCCCAAAAAATCAATCAGCCATTGAAAACCCTATGAACAGCAGAGAAGCACTGACAATAGTGTTTCCCCTGTTGTACAGAGGGTCGCTATGAGTTGTATACCGACTCGACAGCACCTAACAACAACAACAACCCATATCACAGCTATGCCCTCTCTTTACCCATTTTCCTCTCTAACTAGAATATACTACGTGGGTTATATTGCTATTTAGAGATGAGTATATTTACTAGCTATACAGACTTGAACAACCTACTTCAAATTTTTGTTTTCCCATCTGTAGAGCAGAGATACCAATAGTTCCTAATCCTATCATGATAGTGAGATTAAATGAAATAATTCATGTAAAGGCTTAGAACCATCTGGCACCTGTCAGCTCCCAGAGGATGTTGCTGTTATACTTACCTTTTTACAAGCTGTCTTCTGAGGTACTTGGAGTCAGGGATTCAAACTATAAATTCTGGAGGCTCACAGTTCAGCCCACGACACTGTCAACCTGAGGCTTACACATCAAAATAGACTCCATGGAGAACCATATTTAACTAGTATTCAGTTCTTCTACTGGACTCTAGTAGTTCTGAGTACTTTTTCATTTTTATTCTCCTAACTTACATATAGAGCTGAGGTTTTACTCAGTTGGTAGAAGGCTGCTCTACACTCTGTGAGGTTCTGGGTTCCATCCTCAGCACTGCAAAAAAAGGGCAATCCACTCCCAAAACAATCCTGCAACAATCTGCCGTTAAGAACCCTACGAGAGTCGCTATGAGTTGGACCTGACTCGATGGCACCTACCAAGAACAACAACTTACATATAAACTTCTTGCTTCTGAATTTTATCTTTGATCCTCTGTCCATATCTTTTCAATCAGGTTTTCTCCAATCTCAATCTCAGAGTGTTTTCAAGGACACAGTTCCCATGATCATTTCTCCTTTCTGTGTTTTCAACTAAAAGAATTTTGTCACCTTCTGTGGCCATTTGTTCACTTCCACTGCAGAAAGAAACAGATCTAAATATCCTCTTGAGTTTGAGGCCTGTTTCTGAACCTCAAAATTTATGATTTTCTTATTCACTTTGAGCTGCTGATATAGGTAGCTCCTAGTTTTGGGTGTAGATATTCCCATGAGTCCAAATTTCTTGTAAAGAAATCAGTAAGCTCACAAGGATTAACCTAGAATACCCCTTTTTCTTTATATAGATATTTAATTTTTTATAAACATGGATTATGTATATTAATGAGATTCAGTTTGATGTTCTGACACATGATGCGTATGGTATACACTGATCAAATCAGGGTAATTAAGTTTTCCCTCCTCTTATTATTTCTTATGTTTGGAGGCTTTCAGCTCTTCTCATTTAGATCTTCATAATATATATAATGTTGTTGTTAGGAGCCGTCAAGTTGGTTACAACTCATTGTGACCCTTATAGGGTTTTCAATGGCTAATTGTTTTTCAGGATGGCCTTGGGAGTGGATTGCCACATCCTTCTCCCATTTTTGTGGTGCTGGGAATTGAACTCGGGACCTCAGAGAATATAGAGCAGCGCTCTACCAACTGGGCTAAGTCCCAGCCCCAGGATATATAATAGGTTATAGCAAACTATAGTCATCCCACTCTGCTGTGGAGCCAGAATTTATTTCTTTCATCTAACTAGGTTTTGGTACTGTATCAGTCAGGGTTCTCCATATACACACATACACACACACATATACACACACATACACACACATATACATATACATATATATGTTTTTATATATATAGAAACAGAATCATATATGTATATGTGTGTGTGTATATATATATATATATATATAAACAGAATCATATATGTGTGTATATATATATATATATATATATATATATATATATATATATATATATATATGAATGATTCTGTTTCTTTGGAGAACCCTGATGAAATGAAAGGGGATCAATTAGATTAGCTTCCCACACATGTCTGTCAGTTGGTTGTACTGTAGGGACTTGGGTACTGCTGTGATGCTGACAGCTCTGCCACCGGGATTTCAGGTACTAGCAGAGCCATCCATGGTGGACAGGTTTCAGCTGAACTTCCAGACTAAGACAGATTAGGGAGAGGGACCCGGCAGCCTACTTCTGAAACAATTAGCCATTGCAAACCCTTTGAATAGCAGAGAAGCACTATCAGATACAGTGCTAGAAAATTAGCCCCCCAGGGTGGAAGGCATTCAAGAAATGACTGGGAAAGAGTTTCCTCCTCAAAGTAGAGTCAACTTTAATGGTGAGAATGGAGTAAATCCCCTAGGACCTCCTTTTGCCGATGTGACACAACTTATTGAAATAATGGGCTCAAACATAAAAAGATCGTGTGCACGGCACAGTGTTCGGTAGTGTTTTGTTCTGTTGTACATAGAGTCTCTATGAGTCCAACCCAACTTGACAGTACCTAACAACAGCAACATTGGATTTGCTTACACAGTTGGGGCAGGGAAGTTCGACAGCTGCACCTGTAGAGAGATGGGTATCCATTCCCTCTAAGAGCTGGAAACCTAAAGAGTCTCCTAGGATGGAGAAGGTCTAGAAGGGCCCTGGAAAGTATGGTGTTGAATCCTTGTAGAAGCTGAGGAACCTGTAGTCTGATGTCCATGGGCAGCTGTAATTAGAGACACACTCTGCTCTGGAATAACTCTAGCCTGTCTGCTAAATACACTGGTGCTGCTTCTACTTTATCGCATCTGGGACCCCAGTCCATTGAATAGTGCCATCTACCTGTCAATCCTGTCTGGAAATGCCCTGACAGATGCACTGAGGTGTGGTTGACTACTTTCAGGCACCTCCTTATCCAGTCAAGGTACTTATTATGCAACCTCTCTGTATCCCCCCTCCTGCCTTCCCAACCTCTAGTGATTACTGTTCTACATTCAGGTTCAGTATTTTTTTAGCTTCCATATATGAGAGAGAACCTTCAGTATTTGTCTTTCTGTGTCTGACTTACTTTGCTTAATGGATGGCCTACAGTTCCATCCATTTTGCTGCAAATGACAGAATTTCATTCTATATGTCTGAGTAATACTCCCTTGTGTATATGTCTTGCATTTTCTTTATTCATCCATTGATGAACATCTGTATCTTTGCTATTGTGAATAATGCTGCAATATATATGGGAATCAGGTATCTCTTTGACATGCTGATTTACCTGGCAATCCACTCCCAAGGCAATCCTGAAACAGTCAGCCACTGAAAACCCTATGAGGGTCGCTATGACCGACTCGACGGCACCTAACAACAACAACAACAACAACAACAACATATATCCAAGTGAGATTACTGGGTCATATGGTAGGATTACTTGTTTTTCATTCTTGAGTCTTTTGAGTCCCTTATATATTCTGGATATTCTTTATCAGGTGAATAATTGGCAAATACTTTCTCCCACTCTGTAGGCTGTCTCTTCACTCTCTTCATTATTTCCTTTACTGGGCAGAAGGTTTTTTAGTGTGATGTAATGCAATTTCTCTATTTTTGTTTTTGCTTCTTGTGCTTTTGGGGTCACATCAAAAAAACTGTTGCCCATGCTGGTGTCTTGAAGTATTTTGCCTAAGTTTTATTCAAGTCATTTCATACTTTCAGGCCTTACATTTAGGTCTTTGATCCATTTTGAGCTGACTTTTGCACAGGATGAGAGATAAGAGGTCAAGTTTTCATGCTCTGCATATGAATATGTTGTTTTCTCAAAACCATTTGTTGAAAAGGCTGTCCTTTCTCCAGTGTATGTTTTGGCTCCTTTGTCTAGAAGCAGCTGGCTGGAGATGTGGGGGTTTACTTTAGGGATCTCTGTTCTATTGGGCTATTTGGACTGTGTGTTTTTAGGCAAATGCTGTCCTGTTTGTGTTACTCTGACTCTCAGATGCGTCTTGAAATTAGGAATTGTGTTGCCTGCAGTTTTGTTCTTTAGTTCAAAGTTGCTTTGGCTATCTGAGGTCTTTTGTGTTTTTATATGAGTGTTAGGATATTTTTCTTTAGTTCTGTAAAGAATGCCATGCAGGCTGGGGCTTAGTCCAGTTAGTAGAGTGCCACACTGCAGTCTCTGAGGCCCTCAGTTCGATCCCCAGCACAGCAAAAATGGGAGAAGGACCTGGCAATCCACTCCCAAAGCAATCCCGAGACAATTAGCCATTGAAAACCCTATGAGGGTTGCTGTGAGTTGGACATGACTCCAAGGCATCCTAACAACAACAACAAAGAATGCCATTGGTATTTTGGAAAGTATAACATTGTAAATCACTTTGAATTTGTAAATCACTTTGAGCAGTATGATCATCTAACGATATTCATTCTTTCCATCCATGAACATTGGAAGTCTTTCCATCTTCTAGTGTCTTCTTCAGTTTCTCGCATCAGTGTTCTGTGATTTTTCATTGTAGAGAGCTTTTACTTCCTTGGTTAAATTTTTTCCCAGGTATTTAGTTTTATTTATTTTTTTATTTATTTTATTTTATTTATTTATTTATTTTTTTTTTTGCGGTACTGGGGGTTGAACCCAGGGCCTCGCGCCTGCACGCTCTGCAAGTGCTGGACCACTGAGCTGCACCTCAGCCCATTTTTTTTACTTTTTGAGACAGGGTCTCGCTAAGTTACGCAGACTGCCTCTGGTCTTGAACTTGTGATCCTCCCGCCTCCGCCTCCCGAGCCGCTGGGATTACAGGCGTGCGCCACCACGCCCGGCCTAGTTTTATTTTTTTATAGCTATTGTGAATAAGATTGCTTTTGTGATTTCTTTCTCAGCAGTTTATTATTGCATTAAAATGCTACTGATTTTTTCCTATTGATTTCATATCCTGTAACTTCACTGACTGCATTTATCACTTTTAATAGTCTTTTAGCGGAATATTACCTTCTTTTCTTTTTCTTAACTCATAAGTTAAAATCTTGTACCTCTATCCTACTGCATGTAAATTATGGGTTGACTTGGTCAATTCATTTCTCAAACTCATTTATTCAGATTAAAAAAAGAAAAGGTTTCGTTACTTTTAGTGTCACACTCAATGAGCAAATTAGACCTTTCATTTTTGAATGATTATGCTGCATTTTCTAGACAGAGATAAGGATGATTAATTTTATTTTGTCCTATTTCAGTTACTAAGATATTTCAGATACTAAGTCTTATGTTTTTGAAAATAGCATGTCAAATAGTCATAACATATCATACTCAATCAGAGCAAAATGGAATACATCTCATAAAGGATAGAATTATATTGTAGGCTGCCCAAAGAATCTGGAGAACTCAAGTATTATTAAAGGTGATTTTTGATACATTTTCACTATGATTACTAAAATTTAAAAGCTACCAGAAACTTTATAAAAAGATAAATAACATCGAATTTTCAAAATTTTTTGTATTTCTACATAGAGTAATACCAAATTAATTTATGCCAATTAATGAATAGTATTTCAGATAATTAAATCTTAGAGCTATTTTGGTTTTATAGATTCACTAAATCCTTAACAGTAACTATAAAAATTGTCAATATTGCTAAGGAATTCTATGTGGAGCTGAATAAATATAAACTTAAATGTAGGTAAGAAACGTGAAAAAGAATATTAAAGTAGAAGTGTACATGAGTAAAGTTATTTAACTTTTATTTGAATAATCATCAATTAATTTTTAAATTACTCTAAAATATTAAAGGAGGTATAGATTTTACCCAGAGGATTGTTAAATACACAAACCTATATGGATGCACAGACATACAGATACACATGCACGCGCGCACACATACACACACACACACACACACACACACACACACACACATACACAGAGTTTTTTTAGCTTGAGAAGAATTGAATCACTGCTGAGCATGGTGGCACATGCCTATAACTCTAGCACCCAGGAGGCAGAAGCAGTGGGATCCACATGAGTTCGAGGCCAGCCAGCATTGCACAGTGAGACTCTGTTTCAAAATAAATAAATGATAAATTAAAAAACTACATCATATATAGAAAACAGAATACAAATTATCTATACAATAACCACAGTTAAAATGTAAAAATTCACATCTTTCTCTATTGGATATCATAAAATGCATTCATTGTAAGTATATGATTTCTGTGTCATAAAATTTGTTCTTTTAAAGTGTACACATCAGTACTTTTTAGTAAATTTGTAGCTTTGTGCAACAAGCACTCATTTCTTTCAACCCAATAGAGTACTCACGCCTGTTGTGGCCCATCACTCTTCCCATCCCAGCCACAGGCACCGCTCACTTACCTTCTGTACTTAGAGATTTCTCTTTCTGGACCTTCCTTGTAAGTGGACTTATACAATATGTGATCTTTTGAATGTGGCTCCTTTCACATAGCATAATGTTTTTGTGAGTCATTCCTCTTGTGGCATGTATTAGTGTGTAGCTACTTTTTATTTTCGAATGACATTTAATTATACTGATAGATGGTGCTCGTTTTGTTTACCCATTACAATAACCAACATTTTAAATGAGCATATATTCAAGAAACTCAACAGAGGACAAAAGGGTAAGGATAGGAAAGAGATTTTTTTCACTGTTTCTGATTTTAATAGGAAAGAGATTTTTTTTCACTGTTTGTGATTTTATATTAAAATTTAAGAGTATGTCTTATAACTTTAAATAATCACCACCAATTTATCTTTGGCATCTCTCTAGCCTCCACACACACATGCACACATACACCTATGTACATACAGGTATATGCAGGAACACGCATCCAGGAAGTCCTCTATTTTACATTTGAAGGAGAACAGAATCATAGTGCTTACGGTTCTAATATGTGGTTACCAAAGGTGAGCAAACCAATCTTACTCACTGGGCTGCGGTATGACATATCAGGGCATGATGAATCCAGTCACAATGGAGAAAGTTGAGTCCTATGGACTCCTTTGATTTGTTCTTAAGTGCAAACATGTTTGCATTGTTTAAAATCCCCTCTGCATTTTCTTGCAGGATACATTGGCTCTGCTTGTGAGGAAAAGGTGGACCCCTGTGCCTCGTCACCGTGCCAGAACAATGGCACCTGCCACGTGGACGGCGTGCGCTTCACCTGCAGCTGCAGCCCGGGCTTCACGGGGCCGACCTGTGCCCAGCTCGTCGACTTCTGCGCCCTCAGCCCATGTGCTCACGGCACGTGCCGCAGCGTGGGCAACAGCTACAAATGCCTCTGTGACCCAGGTTGGTACCACCTGCAGACCGCCAAGCTTTTCTTTCCTCGGTCTCAAAAGACAGCTCGTTTTTCTTTTGCATCTGAGCAAATGTCAGCACACAGGGTGGGGTATACTTGTAAATAGGAGCAAACACCACTCGTTTATGGCACATTTTATCTTCAGACTTACTCTTGCAGGGCTTTCAAGATGCCTTTTCCCCTTTGCATGACCAGCTCCCATTCATTGTAGGAGAAGAAGAAAATACAAGAAAGCAAAGTGGAGGAAGTTAAAATGGGCTTAATCTTACAATACAGTAACTCTTTTTAAGCAATTGCTATAGGGCGTTTCAGAGCTTGCACGGATGAAGTTAACAGAATAGGGTTTTGCATTTAATGGACATGAAAAGCACAATGCAATCCATTCCGAATTGTGACATCTACTAAAATTCTTAAAATTCTCTGATTTTCTGAGCACTTGTTATTATGCCAAGCTCCTCTGAGCACTTGTTATTATGCCAAGCTCCTATGCAAAATGTGTTACACCCGTGGCTCCCTGTTTAAACATGCAAAAGCTCCATCATTGATCTTCTAAATGTCTTTTGCGTTTGTAATAGTGATTGTTAGTTGTGAAACTTTTTCTATCTAGAAGCCAGAGTGATTACTGGTCCCAGTTTGCATCTTGCCAGCCTACTGGTGTGGTCTGAAAAGAATGCATGGGAAGCCCTGTCTTTGCTCTTGTTTTTATTGCACCCACGTCTCCATCCTCGCATGAGCCAGCTCTCTGGGATGTTTCCTGGCACTGGTCCCCACACATGTCCGTGATCCGGCAGTGTGGTGGGTCAGTACCCGGTTTTGCTGGACCATGGCTCTGCCTCTACCTGGGATGCCTGTTCCATGCCCCCCATCTCACCTGGCAAATGCTTGAGGCTGAGTGTCCTTCCTCTGGGTTCCAACAATTGCCTGTGGTATCACCTTCATGGTCTTTGCAACACTATGCAATCATGTATCACTTAGTGTGTACACAGTGGTAGCCCATGGGATTCCACAGCCTCCTGACAGTCTCGCTGGAGCAAGAACATGCTATGATATTTGCACAATGATGAAATTGCCAAATGGTGCGCTCCTAGGGGTGCGTCCCCATCCTGGAATGACACCCGCTATAGGAAATACCTTTTTTTTTTCTTTTTTGCTGTCCTGGGGGTTGAACCCAGGGCCTTGTGCTTGCATGCTCTGCAAGTGCTGGACCACTGAGCTGCACCTGCAGCCCATTTTTTCTTTTACTTTTTGAGACAGGGTCTTGCTAAGTTACACAGACTGCCTCTGGTCTCGAACTTGCGATCCTCCTGCCTCCGCCACCCGAGCTGCTGGGATTACGGGCATGCGCCACCACGCCTGGCACTATAGGAAGTATCTTTTCATGGGTTTCTCTCTCTCTTTAAGTGGTGAGAGGAGATTTGTTGTTGTTGTTGTTTTTATAGCTTTTGTATCAATACTAGCCCCGAACCACCATTGGGTGAGTGGCAATCTTTCTAGGCTCTGAGCAGGTTGCTTCATGTCACCTCTCCTGCCCTTTCCAGCCACGTGTCCCCTGAGGTTTCAAATGCCTCTGGAGGTTCAGTCATTGCCGGTGGCCACACACCCAGTAGGGAGCCGAGCCCAGGGTCCAACCCACATGCTTCCAGTTCTCTGGTCCCAGTGCCTGGCCCAGAACTTCCAAAGGCATGTCTCCTAATCACGAATCAATTACAGGAGTCACTGAGAAATGCAGTGTAGTGTTTGGAGGGTGTTGAAAAGCTTTCTTCACATAGACTCTTAGTTCTCTGATTTTCTAAGCACTTGTTATTTTGCCAAGCTCCTCTTTCTTCTGTGTTCTGAAGTACAGAGGAGGGGCTGTTGAATCTGCTTGGTAACAGTGTTAGGATTCTCTAGAGAAACAGGAGGGGAAGAGAGAGAGGGAGTGAGAGGTGGTATTTTCAGTAACTGGCTCATGCAATTGTGGCGACTGGCAAGTCCAGAATCCGCAGGGAAAGCCAACAGGCTGGGGATTCAGGCCAGGTTTCTATGCTGTGCTGTGAGGCTGAATTTCTTCTTCTCCCAAGAAACTCAAGTCTTTGCTCCTAAGGCCTTTAAGAGATTGGATGGGGCTGGTTATAGAGGGTCATCTGTTTGTTTGTTTGGTTGGTTGATTGGTTGGTTTTGTTGTTGAGACGGTCTCACCAGGTAGCCCAGGCTGGCCTCAATCTTGTGATCTTCTGCCACTGATTCCCAAGTGCTGAGATCACAGGCAAGCGCCACCATGCCCCGCCAAAGCCTACTGATTAAAGTGTTGATCTCATCTAACAAATACCTGCCTCGCAACATCTAATTTAGCATTTGAGCAAATCTCTGGGTGCCTCGCCTGGCCAAGCTGACACATCATGTTAACTATCACAGTCACATTCTGTGGCTCCTCATAACCTCAGGGCAGAGAAGCGTCTTGAGTTTTGTCTCTGACACGAGAGTGTTTTCTGGGTTTGCCCCATCTTCTCCTACAAACTCAGAAAAGATGGGCATAGCTGCTGCGCTGGTGGAGCCTTGGGGTTCTGTTGGGGCTCCATTATCAGGCTTGGGAGATACAGTCACTTCCAGAGGATGCTTGCTCAGATTGTTCGATGACTCTATATGAAAAAAAAAGCCGTTTTAACATCTGGCAGGAATTTACATTTTAAGAGGTGAGCATAACAAATGTGTGACTGTGAGATTTCCCATCTTAATCTTTTGGACCGTGTAATTGCTTTGCCCCAAGTTTGTGTAACAGAGGAATCGCGGGAGAGTGGGGGAAATTGGGTGCCTAGCTGCAGAGCCACAAGGCTGATCCTCTTCACAGAGACCAATCCGATCCATTTCATCACTGGAAGCAGATTGAAATCATGTCAGGTGGCTAATTTGTTCCCATCTGAAACAATGCCATCCTGATTACTGAAAACCAGGCTTGTCAGGCACTTTATTCTCAAGTCTCATTTTTAGCTTATCAGACCCAGGATTTCCAATGGGGCTTTCATATTAAATAATAAAATGTCAGCACCGAGTAATCATTGAAATGTTATCTTGCAGTGACAAGGTTAAGCAACAGGTCAGCCATTTTCTAAAACATTGCACATTGGGTAGATTTGCAAGGGAGAAGAGGCAGGGGGCAATAGAATAGTCCCAGTGCTAATAGAAAAACAGATGAGATACAGGATATTAAGTGCAAATCCTCACTCTTCCACTTGCAATGTTGGGTGGGACCTTTAACAGAGCATCTGTTACCTCTCTTGTGCTAACTGATGGTGAGGATTATATGCAGCACACAGCACTCTTGGTGAGGGTTTCAATCAAGAGACTGTGAACCCTGCCATTTAAAATACATCCTTCAGCCAGGCATGGCGGCTCATGCTTGTCATTCCAGCAACTCAGGAGACAGAGGCAGAAGGATCACAGGTTTGAGGGGAGAGGTAGCTTGTGTGACTTAATGAGACCCCATCTCAATTAATAAATTAAAAAGAGCCTGGGGGTGCAGCTCAGTGGCAGAGCACTTGCAAAGTATGCATGAGGCCCTGGGTTCAGCCCCCCAATACTGCAAAAAATAAAAAAATAAAAATAAAATACATCCCTCAATTTTAAAACATGAGAAAAAAGGCTCCAAAATACGGAATCTATATGGCACAAGCTACAAATGACAAAATAGGGCATTTTTTAAAAGTTCAAATTTGACAGTAATTGATGGAATATATTTGAAACCAATGACTAGGTACTGACTGGTGCAAACTACATTGCCAATAATTTACCAAAATATAAAGGTGCACTTCCATCCTTTCTATTGAAAAGTGAACATTTCGGGTAAAAGTTATGAAAAATTGTGCACTCAATAGAGCGTATCTTTTAAACCAAGTAATTTTGCTTCTTTAGAATTGTGTTAAGAAAATAGAGATGTATAGCCAGGCACAGTGGCTCAGGCCTGTAATCCCAGCAACTCAAGAGGCAGAAGCAAGATGATTGCAAGTTCAAGATCAGAGCCAGCCTGTGTAACTTAATAAGATTCTGACTTAAATAAAAATATTTTAAAAATGGGCTGGGGGTGCAGCCCAATGGAAGAAGACTTACAAAGTATGCGTGAGGTCCTAGGTTCAACCCCAAAGTACCACAAACAAAACCCAAAGTACCGTAAACAAAAGAAAAAAAAATAAGAGAAAATAGTGATGTATAAATGTGTTTTCAGGGGTTGTTTGCAGTTTCTTTTAATAATCACAGGAATAAAAATTTTGAGACAAAAAACAAATTATACATTGAAATCTCCTGAAGCCTGGAGAAAGTGAGATCTTGCCAGTGGCATTTGCCAGAGGGTATGCCATGGCCCTTGCAGGTGGCACCGTGGTATTTCACTTATACCCAGTGTGACGGTGGCATCTGGAGAAACATGTAGATGACCAGTTCTGGAATCAGCTTCTGGTAGGAAGGGACATGGGTCACCTCTGTTCACTGGTTTGGGCTCCTCACTCACTTGGGTTATTACTGTAGACTGGTTTGTTGAATTACATTAACTAGGCTTTAGCTCATTGGGTGGAGCGCTGCTCTTCATGCTCTGAGGCCCTGGGTTCGATCCCTAACACTGCAAAAATGTGAGAAGGACCTGGCTACCCACTCCTGAAACAATTCTGAAACAATAAGCCATCAAAAACCCAAAGAATAGCGGAGAAGCACTGATGTAGTGCCGGACATGGCATAGTGTTGGGTAGTGTTTTGTTCTGTTGTACACAGACCCACTATGAGTCGGACCCAACTCCATGGCACCTAACAATAGCAACAACAACATCAACACAACAACCACATGCCACTATAGAATGTGCCTTCGATATTACTATTTTAAGGTACTTAAGACATAAGGCATTAGAATATTTTTGCATGGAAATACATATATTCATTTTTATTTTCATTGTGAAGAGATCACGAACCCTGACATTTAAAATACATCCTTATGCGGGCATGGTGGCACACGCTTGCAATCCCAGCAACTCAGCATCTTCGATGCCCATCAGTTCAAATGCAGTTGGGTTCCCAGGTCAACTGTTGGCCATATTCCTCTGCTGAGGCTTCTCCACCAGAGGGCTGGTAATTAAATCACAGCATACGGATGGATAATAGACTGTGAAATAAAGGAAGCCAAGGCTTCTTCCAGATGAAACACTCTTTTTCTTTTCTAGCTGTTTTCTTTTCTAAAGAAAAGAAACATACATTTCAGGATATATATATATATATATATATACACACACACACACACACACACACACACACACACACACACACACACACACACAGTGCCTGCCGCGGTAGCCCTGTGGCATCTGATCCTGTCAGATCTTGGAAGCTAAGCGGGGTCGGGCCTGGTTAGTACCTGGATGGGAGACCGCCTGGGAACACCAGAAGCTGTAGGCTTGGGAGAAGGACCTGGCAGCCCCCTCCCAAAAATCAATCTGCCATTGAAAACCCTATGAACAGCAGAGAAGCACTGACAATAGTGTTTCCCCTGTTGGACAGAGGGTCGCTATGAGTCGGATACCGACTCGACGGCACCTAACAACAACAACAATACACACACACACACACACACACACACACACACACATATATATATACAAAACAATCCTAAAATTCATATGGAAACACAAAAACACTCAAATAGCCAAAGCAATCCTGAGCAGAAAGAGCAATGTAGAAGGTATCACAATAACTGACATCAAATTATATTACATGGCCATAGTAAGAAAAACCGCTTGGTACTGGCACAAAAATAGACATAAAGATCAATGGGATAGAATGGAGGACTCAGAAATAAACACATGCACCTACAGCTACTTGATTTTTTTGTAATGAAGCCAAAACCATACATTGGAAAAAGGACAGACTTTTCAATAAATGGTGCTGGGAAAACTGGATAGCCGCATGTAGACAAGGGCTGGGATTTAGCTCAGTTGGTAGAGCGCTGTGCTGCCGTCTCTGGGGTCCTGAGTTCAATTCCCAGCACCGCAAAAATGGGAGAAGGGCCTGGCAATCCACTCCAAAAGCAATCCTGAAACAGCCATTGAAAACCCTATGAGGGTCACTATGAGTTGGATACCAACTCGACGGCACCTCACAACAACATATATATATATATATATATATATATATATATACACACACACACACATATACGTATATATATATACGTATATATATACATATATATACATATATATATATATATATTTTTTTTTTTTTTTTTTTTTTCTGTTTTCTACATTTGCCTTACCTGGGGGCTATGCTTTTGTTTGTGTGGCCCATAAACCACAGCTGGTTTTGCTTCCTGTGATTATATTCAGACTTGGCAATGTCAGTACGTTGACATTATCTGCTACAAACAGAATTAAAGATCAGACTTCATGGTTGGGATTTTAATATCAATTGAACAACACTTAAGAAATCAGGACACCTACAAAGATACGAAGACATTTAGTTCACTAATGAATGCTTAGATGCATTTAGATTGTCGGAGAAGTGTAGTGGACAACCTTCTTCTTGTAATACTCAGAGCAATGGAAAACATTCTTTTTGTAATACTCAGAGAACTTTATCTGGTTCACCAGGATGGAGCCAATTCTTGTGTCTAACATGCTCTAGGGACTTCCTGATGTACATATCACATTGTTCTTGAGGGTTATGGGCTGTATAGAATGTATTATCTCCTTTCCTCGAGTTCTAATCCTGTTATACTCTTTCTTCTTTATACTCAAAAAAGGGATGCTTACCCTTGTAGGGCACTGCCTAGAGAGGTAGTTTGCCCTGGGGCCTATCTATGTCCACGTGAAGGTCTGAGGCTTGTTCCCCAGGCAGTAACCTTTACCCTACATCCAGGAAACCCTGGGTGGCAAGCTTCCAAAGATGGTGCTGGCATTCAGTCCCTTTCCTAAGACCCCTTGACACCTGATTGGCTGTTTCCAAACCACCAAACGGCTCCTGATTGGACTGTTCAGGAACCACCCCCAATTGGTCACTTTTACAAACCCAAATTTGCATATCTCCCCTGATTGGCCAAGGCCCATATGGAGTGGCAGCCTCTGATTGGTCCCTAGCTAGCTCCTGAAGGGGATATAAAGGCAGTGCACATAGCAGTCAGGGTCCATTCCTGACCGGAACAGACGAAGCAATAAAGAGCTGTATTGAACTGAGCAGTTGGAGTCGGCATCTTCACTGGAAGAAGCAAGGAGCTGCCATGGGCATAAACCTCCGAGCTGTCCCCAGGGACTAGTGGAGTAGCCATGGGCATAAGCCTCCTTTCTGGCAACTCGGCTCCCAGGCACACGGCTCCCTTCACCAGAGGGCGGATCTTCAGCGGCTGGTTCCTGCTCATGGTCGGAGCAAGTCCAGTGCCAGGGCGATGGCCCACATACCCTCACCACCAAGATCCCTAAAGGAAGTTCTGTTTACCTTGCTGCAGCCGTATCAAGGGAGACTTGTCTCACTCTTCATCATCTGTCCTCTGCGCAGCTCTTCAGCTTGTGCTAGGCTGCCCCTCTCTGCAGACAAGGTTTTTTGAGATACCTAAGCATGGGATTGGTCCTGCTTTCTGACAACATCCGCTCTAGGGTGTATCCTCCCCAAATCACTCAACCTGAGTACAAACCTTGTGGTAAATCCTTTATAACACTTTCTGAGGCTGGGATTTAGCTTAGTTGGTAGAGCTCCCCTCTACAGTCTCCGAGGTCCTAAATTTGATTCCCAGCACTACAAAAATGGGAGAAGGATGTAGCAAGCCACTCCCAAGTCAATCCCGAAACAATCAGCCATTGAAAAGCCTATGAGGGTTGCTATGACTCGGACACCTAACACCACCACCACCACCTTCTAATGGAGACACTGCATGATTGCTAATGGCACGTATTTTCCCTTGCCATGTTGTTGTTGTTGTTAAGTGCTATCAAGTCGGTATCCAACTCATAGTGACCCTGTGTACAACAGGTGAAACACTATTGTCAGTGCTTCACTGCTGTTCATAGGGTTTTCAATGGTGGATTGATTTTTGGGAGTGGGTTGCTGGGGTCTGTCTCTCAAGCCTACAGTGCCTGGTGTTCCCAGGTGCTTTCCCATCCAAGTACTAACCAGGCCCGACCCTGCTTAGCTTCTGAGATCTGACAGGATTGGAAGCCACAAGGCTACGGCTACAGGCTCCCTTGCTATGGTGAGCAATAAACTCATCTTGATTGACTTCAGGTACAGCCCTGGTAGCCTTTGGATGGAAGGCTTAGAAAAAAAATTTAACTGATGAAAGGGCTCAAAATATTGAGGTTGGGAACTGATTGGATTTTCGTATTAACAGTAGTTCAATGAGAGGTGCTGATGAATTGGACATTGAGATCCACTTGGCCGCAGGGTGAGATGCACCAGATGCAGGCTTGGGCAGTAAGAATGAAAATGTTCATGGGGACTGACTGAGGAAGCACATCACTGCTAAGGAGTTTGGACAATGAAGAGTTAGACACACATTGCCTTAGAGGGTCTCTGTGAACTGCTATGTGTTTTAGATAGATTATTATCATAGTTTTTGGTATATGGTACAGTCAAGAAGAAACTAGAAGATCTCTTCCACCAGAAGAGACCATGGGATTGAACTTGTGCAGAGCCAGTGGCAGGAAGGCTCCAACATTCGTTTGAGGAGAGGAATGATCAGACGCCAGCTGTCAGCTGAATGCAGGGAACAAGAGGATGATGGAGTCAAAAGATCTGCAGGGCTGTCATGTGGGGGATGCAATGGAAAGGTAGGAAAGGAACCTCTTTAGGCTCTTGCGTACAGCAGGCCAAGAGCGGTGGATGTTCCAGTACGCAGTGGTTACTCGAGGCTAGAACTTGGGGAGGAGGCTGAAAGTCAGGAAATCAGTATGGAGTTCCTGTTGTGTGTGTTCTAGAAAAGTCATGGAAGTTATTAAGATAGAAGAGGGTGCAGGTATAAAAGAGAGGGGGAAAGGTGTGGGGCATGTTGGAGAGGTCTTGCGTTGAGATGGGAGGTAGAAACAGCAGCCGCAGGTGGTAAAGGAACCATCACTGAGTTAAGAGGTTTGCGGAGCCAGGGCAGTGCTAGGGGTGTTTGTGGGAGGGAATGGGGAGGGCGTGAGGGCACCCCCAGTGCGGGGAGTGGACTAGGGCTTACCTAGACCACGTAACACTCATGCGTTCTTCCTAAGGGGGCTTCAGAACAGCCACCAGTCATTAGATTTTGTGATCCTTGCCTTCTTTACACTGGCGACCTGAAGGATTAGTGCAAAGCGAGAGGAGGACACTGGTAATGAGCGGAGGTTAGTTGCTTGGTGAAGCACATGGGATTTTTATGAGATTCCTCCTCACATTAACAATCTATTCACAAGGCTGCTTTTAACCTCACTTTAAGTGGCTAATCCATATGTATGAAAGTGTTAATGACCTGGCCATTCTATAGGATTTCTGGCCCCACGGCTCCCCAACTTCCCTTTAAAATTCACATCATTCAGAACTCATTCTTGCCTGAACTAATATGGAAAAAGAGGGAGATTTACCTACCAAAATAAGAGTTCAGATCATCTGTGAGGACGGCAGAAATCATTTTGCATCGTCCTACTGGGAATTCAAGTTGGGGATAGCAGCTAATAACAGCTCCTACCATTAACTGTGCATGTCTGAGGAGCGCCGTCCTTGAAGAACCACCAGCACGTTATTTTAGGAAATTCTTAGCAAGTTTGTGGCCCTGGAGGTCTGCTTGGGAGTTATGTAAAACTTTTGTAACTATGCTTACTGTTGTTAGGTACTGTCAAGCCAGTGTCTCATTCATAGTGACCCAATATACAACTGGTGAAACACTATTGTCGGTGCTTCTCTGCTATTCATAGGGTTTTCAATGGCTGATTGTTTTTTGGAAGTGGGTTGCCGAGTCCTTCTGCCAAGCCTACAGTATCTGATGTTCCCAGGCGGTCTCCCACCTAAGGACTAACTAGGCCTGACCCTGCTTAGCTTATGAGATCAGATGGGATTGGATGTCCCAGTGCTATGGCTGCAGGCATAACTGTGCTATCAGCTCTTATTTTGTCTTGTGGCTGGAAGCTATTATGATCCGCTTACCAGTGTTTCTGGGCTGTTGAAAAGGTCTGAGAATCTGGAATTTATACTTGAGATTCTGTGTGCATTGCTTCTCTCCTGGGTGTGATGAGCAGGGGCCTGCGCTTACCGTTGAGAGGAGCCAAGCTGAAGTCCCGGCTTCTCTGAACACCTGGGCAGTTGGCCTCCACTCGTATTGCCTTTCTCCTTTGTGAAATACGGATGAATGAATTGGGATTGTGAAGCTCAAGTGAGATGACATGTGGTTGTTTTTGTTGTTATTAGGTGCCATCGAGTCATGTCCGACTCATAGCGACCCTCATAGGGTTTTCAATGGCTGTTTAAGGATTGCCTTGGGAGTGGGTTGCCACATCCTTCTCCCATTTTTGCAATGCTAGGAATCGAATCTGGGACCTCGGAGACTGCAGCGCTGCGCTCTACTAACTGAGCTAAATCCAAGCTCTGACACGTGGTTATCCACCCCGAAATCCAGAAAATTATGGTGCAGTAGTGCAAATGTCGCCTGCAGCGGTAGCCCTGTGGCATCTGATCCTGTCAGATCTCGGAAGCTAAGCAGGGTTGGGCCTGGTTAGTACCTGGCTGGGAGACCACCTGGGAACACCAGAAGCTATAGGCTTGGGAGGAGGACCAGGCAACCCCCTCCCAAAAATCAGTCTGCCATCGAAAACCCAGTGAACAGCAGAGAAGCACTGACAATAGTGTTTCCCCTGTTGTACAGAGGGTCGCTATGAGTTGGATACCAACTCGACAGCACCTAACAACAACAACAACAAGTGCAAATGTCAGATATTCCTTTTCCTGGGAAAGAGCAATGAGGAAATGATGAAGTCTGTGCTCAGACTCTCTTCATGTGAGGTTCGGGGGTAGAGCTGTGCTGGAGAGGGGATCAATTTCATGGCTATGGTCGACATTCTTGAGTGATAGGCACATGTCCAATTTCTTAAGCGACTAAGGGATTGCTTGCTGCTTTGACCCTGGCTCTTTGTAACCACAGTGATAAGTAGTTAAACGCCAGATGCTGGAAAAAGCTCTGCAACTGGAATGATTTCTCGAATCATCCCAGCCCTTAGGATGTGAGACCCATGGTGGTTGCCACTCCTCTGCTCATGACTCAGAGGTAGTGAAGGTTGGAGGCAGGATTTGAACCCAGGCACTTGGGATCCAAAGCCTCTGTGGCCTCAGAGCAAATAGGAAAGGAGGTCAAACTGGGAGATTCACTCACCAACGGTAAGAGATGACTGAAAAATGAAAAACTTAACTAAACTTCCTAAGGGGCAGTTGTCTTACTAGCCACCTCAAGTTAACATGTTCAGTTGAGATTTATCAGCCACACTGGTTCTGCTCCGATGACCCAGAGAACGACTTTCCTTCAAGGAGCTTCCATTTCTGAGGACGTACTATGTCCAGACTCTGTGCCAAACACCTGACACATTTTTTTCTTACTTATTCACCAATTAGAACATTCCTACGCTTGTTCCGAAGTTCAGTTCCCAGCACCGCAAAAATGGGAGAAGGGCGTGGCAACCCACTCCTGAGACAATCCCAAAACAACCAGCCATTGAAAACCCTATGAGGGTCTCTACGAGTCGGATATGGCTTGACGGCACCTAACAACAACAACATGCTTGTCTTGGGCTGTGGTTTGCTCAGTCGGTAGAGCACTGCTCTGCACTCTCTGAGGCCCTGGGTTTGATCCCAAGCACCAGAAAAAATGAGAGAAGGACCTGGCAGCCCACTCCCAAAACAATCCCGAGACATTCAGCCATCGAAAACCCTGTGAGTAACAGAAAAGCACTGGCAGTGATTGGGGTGGCACAGTGTGGGAGAGTGTGTTATTCTGTTTTACATATGAGTCAGACTTGACGACACCTAACAACAGCAACAACAACAACAACAACAAGAACTAGAGAGCCCTCGCACTTTCTTTCCCAATAGGCTGGACTTCTAGAAGCCTAGCTGTGACCCATTCCCAGGTGTTCAGAGGGACCCTGGCATCTCATTTATGGTTGAACACCCAGGAGAACAAAATTCCTGACTCCTGTGTCTTGGTACCTCCTGAGCACAAGGACACGAGGCCTGGAGGAGACCTTGCATGTGACTCAGTGAGTGCCTGTTGACTGATAGAAGCGTCCCACTTCTCCCCAACACACAGGAGTTGAGCTGTGCCATCAATGGTGACTGAACTCTGCTGGGAAGGGAGACCCCATCTTCCTCTTGGCTTCACTCTGAAGACCCAGCAATCTGTTGCTTTGAAATTGCATTTGATCTGCTGTCTGCTGGATGCGTCTAATTAAAGAAACTGCTCTTTCTGGGATTCAAAGGACAAGGGCAGACATAGCCCCATGACAGATAGGCTGCCCTTCAGCTTCAGCGGTTTCCCTTGATTGGTGCCTCTCACTTCTGGGGTCTCCAACGCCTACTAGCAATTTCTCTCACCCCCTGAATTCTCCAAAGCCTCCAGCATTGATTATTGTACACCACGGACTCCTTTAATGTTGCTTCTTTCCCCCTGGCTCTGGAAATATCATAGTCCCTGGCATGTTCTTTTCTCTTCATATTTGATTCTTGTTATTTTTAGTCCTCTGCCTTGGGACAACTTTGATCTCCTGGTGCTTTCAGCAGCACGCTTTTCCACAGGCTCAGTAGAAATGATTGCCATCAGTGTCAAAAAAGGGGGATCTTCTGGGCTCCAGAACCTCAGGACCACGAACCCCACAACAATGAGCATGATACGTGATATTGTTGTTGTTGTTAGGTGCCGTCGAGTCGGTATCCGACTCATAGCGACCCTCATAGGGTTTTCAATGGCTCACTGTTTCGGGATTGCCTTGGGAGTTGATTGCCAGGTCCTTCTCCCATTTTTGTGGTGCTGGGAATTGAATTCAGGGCCTCAGAGACTGCAGCACAGTGCTCTACCAACTGAGCTAAATCCCAGCCCCATGATACGTGATAGCTAAGATATATTGTGACTGCCGGTAGCCTGCATCTTGAGTCTTAATGAGACAACCAATGAGGAGGTTCATCTGCTTGTCCTATTTCTTTTCTGGCTTTCCAGCCTTCAACGTGCTTTTAAGTTCTTCAGTGGTTTGGATTTGCTTAGGAACCTGGGGTTGATGCCCTGTATTTCTTCCCTTGGTTTTCCCATCATGCCCATTAATTTTCAGTTTGAAAGCACGCTCTGAAAGTTGTATTCACCAGGCGCTTTGGCAGAATTGCTTCAGCTTTAATGATGATTCAGAGTGCTTCGGTGGCTGGCCTGAAGTGGATTGATACATGACCTCTTTTCTTTAAATCATAGCACATTGTCAACTCAAAGCAGACACCGATTTTCCAGAACACCATGTCCTCTTCTGTCTCACTCAAGTGCTTCCTCATTCAGTGCCACAGTCCTGGGTTTAAAATCCCATTTGGCTTTACAGGGGTTGACTGCAGAGGCCCTTAGCTGGTTGGAGTGAAGTCTTAAATTCATGTTGATGATTACCAGGATTTTTCCCCCCAATCCTGGGGGTCGAATCCAGGGCCTTGGATGTGGTGGTCAAGAGCTCCAATGCTGAGCTACATTCCCATTCCCCCCTTTTAAATTTTTTTATCTTGAGACAAGGTCTTGCTAAGTTGCACAGGCTGCCTCTAGCCTTGAACTAGTGACTCTCCCACTTTAGCCTCCTGAGTCACTGGGATTATGAGCATGCGCCGTGGCACCTGGCCAGACTCTTGTTTCTTGATGAGAGGAGCTACATGTATTTGAATCATACAACATTCTCTCTATGTATGTGTGAGCAAATTGGAGGGGTACACCAGTCAGCTTTCCATCACTGTGACAAAATACCTGAGACAATCAAATGAAGAAAGATTTAGTTTGGCTCATGGTGTCAGAAGTTTCAGTTCATAGTCACTTGGGCCTGTTGTTTCTGGGCCTGGGATGAGGCAGAACGTCACAGTGGGGGACATGGGGTGGAGCAAGCTGCTCACCTCACAGAAGCCAGGGAGCAGAGAGAGAGGGGAGAGCCTGAGACAGAGGAAGAGCCCAGAGATAAGAGCTATCCTCTCGGACACGCCCCCAAGGACCTGCTTCCTCCAACAAGGTCCCACTTCCTCATAGCCCATTCAGCTATGAGGGCATCAGTGGAGTATCCCATTTCTGAGGTGAGCGCCCTCACAATCCAGCCACCCCTCCATAGCACCACCCGCTGGGGCCTAGGCCTTCCACATATTGATGTGTGTGGGGCATTTCCTGTCCAAGGATAAAGGAAGTTGAAAAACAAAACCAGCATGTAGTCTTTGGTTGCCTGGAAGGAAGAAGCCCAGTGAAATTGCCAACTCATAAGGCAAGGATAAGGAACAACCAGCAGATTGCTCCTTCCCTTACCTCGTAATCCTGCAAAGATTGTGCCTCATCCCTAGCTACATTTCAATGAAGTTTCATTTTCCACTTTAGAAGATATATGTGTGTGTGTGTGTGTGTGTGTATTTCCCTAGCATCTTAAATCACCAAATAAAGACATGCTTTTGATTTTCCACTGCTTTATGACTTCTTAAATGGACAAATGTTTTCTTCTGCATCTTTAATTCAATATAGGCAACTGGAACAGAACTCAGGCTGACATGAAATTGTTGAGTTAGACTCCAACTTACTTATATTTTGAAATTTTCTTTGTCATCCGGTTACCCTGGGGCACAGTTCTGGGAGTTAAATTTCTCCCTGAAATTCTTTAGCTGAAGTCATGCCTGTGAAGAGCCAGCTTCAGCCCTTGCAGAGTTTAGGGTCTTTAGGGGTGGTGGCCACGCGGGAGGGCCATATTTCTGAAAATGTTTGTGAATGCCTATGAGAGATTTCTTTAGTGTTTAATGATTTTTAAGATTAGACTCAGGATATTTGCTTCAGAATAGCAGTGGTTGATAGGGAAGTTAGAGGATTATGCATTTGCACTGTGCCTTTGAATGTCCCTAGCCATATGAGAAAGAAAGCAATATATCCGGGGGGGGGGAAAGAAATAAAAAAATCACAGCTGCATCTTAGTCTCCATACACCAAAATCTTCTAGAAAATTCTCAATCACAATGTTTTATGTTTCCATCACACAAATACCCTGGTACCAAACTATTTATCTACCAGACTGCCTCTGATATATAGCTGTGCAGAAACAGTACAACTTTGTCAAATTATGTTCTTCAGTTTTTAAAAAATTACCACTGATGACTGTCACTTTCTGACAATAGTCCTTCCAGCCAAAAATGCTCCCAGGGCCAAAAAATAGCTGGAGTGGAAACACTGTGCTTAATAATCTGGATTTGGACTTGCTTTTCCTGATTCTGATGAGGCATGCATGATTCCATCGTACACTAAGAGTTCTGAGCTCTTCCCCGAGAGTTTCTGATGTGACAGGGCTCAAGTGGGGCTTGAGAATGTGTGTTCCAACTGGCACCAGCGTGAACTTGATGCTGGGCTGTCTGAGTGAAGTGGTGAGAGTAAACCTAAAATACTTCGAGAGACTCAGAAGTTGAGTAAAATGTATTTCTACAGAAGGTCAGCTCGCAGAAATGAGTCCTCTCAGGGCTGACCCTGAACCTCAGTTCTCCTGGGGTTCTGTAGTTCACAGGGTCAGGGTTGTTGGCCAAAACCACATGTGCACAGCCTACATGATCATCTGTAGGTGGGTTAAGCTAGTTACCATGGAAACAGGCAGCTAACATCTACATGATACAAGAAATCGGGAGGTGGATTACAGGGTGGCGAGTACATTCAACAGACTGAGTTTAGCAGTTGTAAGAAATAGGGAAGTAGATCACAGGGCAGAGAGAACATTAAATACACTGAGTTTAGCGGTTGTAAGAAATCGATGGAGAGTACATTGGTTAGACTGAGCTCAGCAGTTGTAAGAAATCGGGAAGCAGCTTACAAGGTGGAAACAGGCAGATAAGAAACAAGGAGACAGGAGGTGACCTACAGGGTGGAATGTATAAGTTTTAAACAAGGAACATTAAGTTCTAGTAATTACATTTTAAGCAAACATTATGACATCTTAACTTTTGATTTAAATTTTTCTGCAACATGGGGACCACACTATGAGAACCACTGATCCAGTGCAACCCATGGAGACATCTCAAAAGAGTGTGAAGTTTGCCTATCCCTTATCCTAAATGCCTGGGAACAGAAGTGCTTTGGATTTCAGATTTTTAAAAAATTTTTTGGAATATTTGCAGATATTTGGAATATTTGCAGATATGAAATTTTGAAGGATGGAACCCAAGTCTAAATATGAAATCCATTTATGTTTCACATACACCTTGAACAGATGGGAGGGTATTTTATGCACTATTTATAATGACTTTGTGAGTTTTATGTGCGACTTCTCCTATGACGTCAGGTATGGAACTTTCCATTTGTGGCATCGTGTTGACCCTCAAAGTGCTCCACATTTAGGGGCATCTCAAATGTCACATTTTCAGAGTTGGCCTGCTAAACCTATATACTAGAATCTGGGTGTGTGGTAAAGTAAAAATGTAACTATCTCTGAAATAAATTAAAAAGAATTAGGCATTTAAAAACCTTTCTTGTACTCTAACCTTTTAAAATTTCTTTCTGCACATATACATGGCCTGCAGCTGTACCACTGTGGCATCCAATCCCATCAGATCTCGGAAGCTAAGCAGGGTCGGGCTTAGTTAGTACTTGGATGGGAGACCACCTGGGAACACCAGGTGCCGTAGGCTTGGGAGAAGGACCCAGCAACCCACTGCCAAAAGACAGTCTGCCATTGAAAACCCTATGAATAGCAGAGAAGCACTGACAATACTGTTTTGCCTGTTGTACATAGTGTCTCTATGTGTCAGATTCCGACTGGACAGCACCTAACAACAACAACAACAAATATACATGAAAATCATTATACAGGCCTCATTTTCTCTCCAGAGTGCTGTGCTAGAACCTTAATATTTGACCCCTCCCCCAACATCCTTCCTGGCACATTCCAGAGTGAGAAACTTCTGGAATGGGAGGGCTTTAGGCTCCCTTTTCTCTTCCTGACTTCCTCATCCTCCTTGTCTCAACTGTAAACCAGTCCACAGCACAATCATCTTTAAAATGAAGATGTAAGATATTGTCATTTCACTCATTTTTTAATCTCGGTGCTTTTATTGAGCAGGGTGTTACAAGCATTTCCATTTAAAAATACTTTTTGTAGACTCCAAGAGAAAAATAGTCTGCTTTATAATGAACTGTTTTAACTGTGCCTGCCACGTGTGTAGAGGCCATACTGGAGAATGTGTTTATAAGCTATCAAGGAATATGTGAATGTCAGATTTTATTGTTAAAGGGAATAGTATTTCATCTTAAATATAAATATGATTTGGTGGATTGATTTGCATCTCCTTGCACCATATATTTTTTTTACAGAAGACATCTTTATATGGTTCTTCTGTTGTTAAATTTTTGAGTAATAACTTTTTTTTCCTCCTTTTTAGCTGGGATAGATCATAGGTAGAATCCACCCTCTAGTGGCCAAAAGCAACATTAAAAAAAGGCACAGGAAGGCTTAAAAAATATGAAGGGACTGATTTTTTTGTATGTGACTGGTTGGTAAGCTAGTTCTGAAGGAAATTCTAAGGGAAGACTTTTCAGAAATGTTTAGAGCAAATGATTAGTAAATTCCCAAGATCACGGTCAAGTTTAAGCCTTTAGATATCCAAATGGTTCTGTTAAAGCAGATTCATGGTTGAGCTCACTTGACTCTTTTTTTGTTTTTGTGGTACTAGGAGTTGAACCCAGGGCCTCACGCTTGCATGCTTTGCAAGTGCTGGACCACTGAGCTACACCCTCAGCCCATTTTTTTACTTTTTGAGACAGGGTCTCGCTAAATTGTACACATTGCCTCTGGTCTCAAACTTGTGATCCTCCTGCCTCTGCCTCCCAAGTTGCTGGGATTACAGGCGTGCGCCATTGTGCCGGGCTACCAAGTTCACTTGACTTTTGATTTTCTTTATAACCACAGCCACAATCCAACTGTGCTGTCTATATATTCAAAATGTTTTTTTGAAGGACGATGCTATTTGTACGTACATATAGCAGAATATGAATTATGATTCATTCTCTTTACACATCTAGAGAAGTTTCTGGATTTTTTTTTTTTAGCACTTGGGGATTGAACTCAGGGCCTTACACATACTTTGCAAGTGCTCTACCATTGGACTAAACCCCAAGCCCATTTTTAAAATATTTTATTTTGATTCAAGGTCTCACTAAGTTAGGCAGGTAAGGCTACCTCTGGCCTCAAATTTGTGATCCTCTTACCTCCATGCCTGCAGCTGTAGCCCTGTGGCATCCCATCCCGTCAGATCTTGGAAGCTAAGCAGGGTCAGGCCTGGTTAGTACCTGGATGGGAGACCGCCTGGGAACACCAGAAGCTGTAGGCTTGGGAGAAGGACCTGGCAACCCCCTCCCAAAAATCAATCTGCCATTGAAAACCCTATGAACAGCAGAGAAGCACTGACAATAGTGTTTCGCCTGTTGGACAGAGGGTCGCTATGAGTCGGATACCGACTTGACGGCACCTAACAACAACAACTTACCTCCATGCCTCCACCTCCAGAGTCGCTGAGATTACAGGCACATGCTACTGTGCCCAGCAAGTTTTGAGATTTTTAACATCTCCAAAGATTTTCTTTTCTACATTATGAAAGGTCCAGTTCTTCTGATAAAAAGCATTTTCTTTAGTAGCAATCTATCTCACTATGATGGCTGTTCTTTTGTCTTAAATTTTTCCTCTAGTCAGGTGCCATGGCATATGCCTGTAATCCTAGCTACTCGAGAGGCCAAGGCAAGAGGATTGAGGCCAGAGGCAGTTTGCACAATTTAGCAAGACCCTGTCTGAAAAATAAAAACATAAACTGGGCAGGGTGGCTTACGTCTGTAATCCCAGAGACTCCAGAGGCAGAGGCAAGAGAACCACAGATTCAAGGACAGAGGTAGCCTGTGTAATTTAGCAAGACCCTGTCTCAAGATTAAAAAAAATTAGAGAAGAGGGCTGGAGGTGCAGCCCAGCGGTAGAGCACTTGCAAAGTATGTGCAAGGCCCTAGGTAAAACCCGCAAGTACTGTAAAATTAATTTAAAAATAAATAAAAATACAGATAAAAAGGCTCTGAGGGTGCAGCTCAGTGGTGGAGCACTTGCTTAGCATGTGTAAGGCCCTGGGTTCAACCCCCAGTACGAAGAAAAAAAAGTCTCCTCTGCTAAAATTTGTCTTTTCCCTTTATAAACTACAAGAATTGTCCTCATCTCATAATCCATAATAAAGTCAGGCTTTTTCTGGCAGCATCTTTTTTCTTACTGTCTAGTTGGATGTCAGGTGTAGACCGTGATTATCATTTCCCTTATAACTGGTGGCACGATTTGGAGTCATGGTACTACAAACAAAAGTATTCATAAAGCATGGATGCCTGCAGCCATACCACTGTGGTGTCTGATCCTCTCAGACCTCGGAAGCTAAGCAGGGTCAGACCTGGTTAGTACTTGGATGGGAGACCGCCTGGGAACACCAGATGCTATAGGCTTGGGAGAAGGACCCAGCAACTCACTCCCAAAAAACAATCAGCCATTGCAAACCCTATGAATAGCAGAGAAGCACTGACAATAGGGCTTCATCTGTTGTACGAAGGGTCGCTATGAGTTGGACATCAACTTGACAGTACCTAACAACAACAACAAAGCATGGATGACATTATTTCTTTGTATTACACAAATAACATATTTCCATTTTGGAAAATTATAAAATGTAAATGTACAGCTAAATGTACAAAATATTCCATTAACCAAACCACTGCCAACTTAGGAAAAGATTTTCCCAGGCACTTTTATGCATATTTGCTCAAAAAAGACATCTGTAAAGGAAAGAACTCTTCTGCATTTATGAATGCAAAGGTTATTCTGTCCTAGGCTTTCATTTTCTTAGCAAATCCTCTTCACCCAATTCCATCAAGTCTCTTCTGCCTTCACCAACCTGTATGGTAAGGTAATAAGAAGAGAATGGACTATTTTTAAAGAGAAAATGCAGAGCTTGGGATCAACCATTGAGCAATGAGTCCAAGTTTTACTGCCAAGCAGAAAACGGTATCCAGCCCAGAGGTTAGTCTGGGGGCACGGGGGGAGGCTACAGAAAGGTTTTGGAAAAGCCAGAGATAAACAGAATGTCTCATGTTAGAAAACTCCAGGTCTTTGAGCTCCTGGCTGGAGAAAGCTGGGTGAACCACGCAGGCACAGTGTAAGTTCTGAATTGAGCAAGCCGGCCTGACTACCCGTGTGGTGCAGTGGCCCAGAGTAACGGTGTCATTCCGCGCTCTGACGCTTAGCGCCTTTGCTGTGAGTGTGATCATGGCGCTCCCCTCCGAAGCCTGACGCCCAGATTGCTTAAATCACGCTTGTGCTGCGCTTGGAGCAGGGGCTTAGGAGGCGCCAGACATGGTGCTAGAGGCTTGCCTCGTGTTTCCTCCTCATGGGTCATGCCACATGCACATCCCCCTGAGCCTAGGACCAGAGCCTCCTGTTCTAAGTTGCCACAGGTGTCTGTGAAGAACTTTGATGCTGATGCTGATCTGTGGTCACAAACCTGGGTGGTCCAGGCCCTCCTCCTGTCAACACTCACTACTGGGGTACAAAAAAGAGCACATGGTGGTAAATACATTTTATTTTAATAAAGGATAACTGGGGGAGCTAGAAGCTTACGGTGTGCGCTCATCGCTCAATCTCTAAAACTTTACACCCAGCACCCCCCACCCCTGAATTCCATCTGCTCCTCCACCTCCATGACTCTCCAAGGGCCGTGCTCCAGGTCCTCAGGGGACCCGTCCCATTTCTGGCAGGGACTCTGCTCTCTGCCTGAAATAATTTCACCATGTTCCAGACTCATTTCCCTTATTATTTTTAATCTTCCTGGCCTCTTCTGTCTGTGTCTTGTTTTTTTGTTTATTCCCCCCCCATCTTGCTCCCTCTGGGTCTCTGTCCCCCTCTTTCCCTCTGCCTCTCCCACGCTCCTTTCTCTTCCTGCTCTCTCTCCCAGCTGCCCTCCGTCCCAGTCCTGGCTTCTTGTGCTGCTCAGGCATCACCTTTCCTTTTAAGCTACAGCCCGATCAGTCTCCCTAGAACCCAGGTCAGTGTTTGACATCAGGGTGATAATTCAGCAAATACTCATGAAAATGAATCCGTGTTTTCTTCACATCGCTTCCATTTTCCCAGGGAGAGGCTGTCAATCTCTTTATTCTCATATGCTCTGCTTCTAGAAATGGTTCACACTCCTTTCTGTTCCCTCTGCTGCCCCGGCCCCATCCTACTAAGGAGATTCTGTTGTAGGAGAAAGGGCTGGGGACAGAGACTGACCCATGGCAAGGGAGCTCCGTAAATGTAGTTCCTCGCTGTCCCAAGATGAAATTGCGATGTCTCTGGAGAAACAATCCAGGAGCCTCCAAATGACCCTGCACCTCTCCATCTTCCTCACCCTCACATCCTGTTCCTTATCGGGCTGGGATTTAGCTCAGTTGGTAGAGCGCTGCGCTGCAGTCTCTAAGGTCCCAAGTTCAATTCCCAGCACTGCAAGAATGGGAGAAGGACCTGGCAATCCACTCCCAAGGCAATCCCGAAACAGCCATTGAAAACCCTATGAGGGTCACTATGAGTCAGATACTGACTCGATGGCACCTAACAACAACAACCTAACCTCTTCTTTTTCTTGGTACTGTGGAGCTGAAGCCAGGTCCTCATGCACACATTGCCAGCGCTGTGCCACGGAACTGCACTCTCAGCCTCTTCTTAGTATTTTACATTGAGATAAGGTCTCCCTAAATTATGTAGGCTGCCTCTGGCCTTGAACCTGTGATCCTTCTGCCTCCCCCTCCCAAGTCGCTGGGATAGCAGGCATGCGCCACTTTGCCAGGCTTTCGTTCTACCTTTTAAATGGCCTTCAACATTTATTCCTCTCCGGGGGGGGGGGGGGGGGGGGGGGGGGGGGGGCTGAGGTTTAGCTCAGTTGGTAGAGCACTGCTCCACACTCTCTGAGGGCTCTGGTTCGATCCCCAGCACCACAAAAACAGGAGAAGGACATGGCAATCCACTCCCGAGGCAATTCTGAAACACCCATTGAAAACCCTGTGAGGGTCTCTATGAGTCAGACATGACTGGGTGACACCTAACAAGAGGGTGCTGCCACTGCCCTCCTGTCTGTCCGGATTTCTCCAGTGATTTCTGCACGTCCATCCTTGCAAGTCTTACCTTTGTTTTCCAAAAGAGGGCCATAGCCAACTCCCTTGCCTCTCCCCCACTCCTCCCCAGCCTCCTGTTGTTACTGTTGTTGTTGTTAGGTGCCCTCGAGTCGAGTGGGACTCATATCGACCCTATGTACAGCAGAACGAAACACTTCTCAATTCTGTGCCAGGCACAATCTTATTTACATTTAAGCCCATTGGCTTTGCAGTAGAGGTACCACACCTGTTTCCCCACACCATAGAGCCCCAGTGACAAGAGCAGTCTCCCCGGCACACAGGCATTCAAGAACTACTTGTTGAACTGAACAATGAATTGGTGGAGGAGGCAAACACAAGACCAGAGAATCACCGACCTTCTCCATGTGGCTGTTAGCGGCAGCAAGCCTTTGCCAAGATGGAGACCAGAAAGCACAGCCTAGAGAGTTAGGATGGGTTTAGAGTTAACTTTGTAACTTGCACCCTTCCGGAAGCCCAGGGAGGGAGCTGGGGATTTGCAGATGGCTCAGTAAGGGAGGCTTCTGGATCTAACACCGCCTCTGTCTGCTGTCCTGCCAGTTGAATGGAAATGTTGGCTGACTTGGGGTCTTATAAAATCTGTTTTCTTTTCCCTTTTCCATTTTGTCTTCTCTTTTTCTTTTTTCTTTTCTCTTCCCTTTTCCTTTTCCATTTCCATTTCTTTTCTTTTTCCTTTTCTTTCTTTTTTCCTTTTCTCTTTCCCTTTTCTTTCCTTTTCTTTTCTTTTCTTTTTTCTGGCCCGGGTGCCATTCACAATGAAAGGATAGAAATTAGGGAGGAAAGAAAGAAGCGGCCCCAACAACCACCGTCCTTAACACACCAACTAGTGCTGTGTGTTTATGTACACACCTGCCTCCGTGTTCACACACCACCCCTGCTTTGTTGTGTGTGGAACAGCAGCCCTGATTACCCGGTGGAGGTGTGTGCATCAATGGTGCGGGCCGAATAGAGCAGGCCCCTGGGCCCTCGGTGGGGTTAACGTGAGCAGGGACTCCTGCCTGTGTATTCTTCTGTTCCTAAGGAGAGTCCTATCGTGAACCTCCCAGCAAAGAGAGATGAGGGAGAGAGGACGCAGGCAGATCCCCCCACCAGAGTCCTCGAACTAACTCTCTGCACAGTACATGAAGCTGCCGTCTCTACGTCCATCAGTCGGTTCTGCCAGAATTTGAAAGCTCACAATCGCGTGAACGTAACAGGATTATGTTCTCTCTGCCCACACCTTTTGTACTATGGGCGAGGTGGAGGATTTGATCGCTGGGAACCAGCCTAGACTTGAATCAAAGTCATGGTTTCCACGTTTTATCCACCCCTACTGGCACGAGGGGAAGGCATCCTTTGAGTTGCAACCCAGCCTTAAAGGAACCGCTCCCCACATGCTCCACGCACTTCAGCCTGACTGCAGTGTCAAACCAAACTAACAGAAAGCCCCGAACGTTTTAAGTCTGTTCTCACCTTGAATTCAGTCCACGCTGGGGGGAATGGGCATCGTGGCCTCGCCGGCTTGTCCTGGTCACAGGGCCACTGTGGGCTTTTTAATTTTTATTTTTATCTTGAGGCAGAGTCTCACTAACTTAGGCGCAGGCCGCCTCTGGCCTCAAACTCGTGATCCTCCTGCTTCTGCCTCCCAAGTGGCTGGGATGGCAGGCGTGCACCATCCCTCCCCGCACTGTGCTTTGAAGGTCCTGCTGGGCTTCTTTCTAAGCACAAATCGCCCTCTAGAGGCGACACAAATGGATGTCTAAAAGCCATCTGGTTGTAACCAGATAGACGGGTTTAGCGTTTGCCAAGTGCGGCAATGCTCAGGGCCAGGTGAGGGTAATTGCTTGGATGTGAGTACCACGCGGCTAGAACCCGTGGTAGGCGCTTTGAAGTGAAGTGGCGTTGAGGCAGCCTTGAGAGAAGACCTGGGGAAAGCGGGAATAGCGGTGCTCTGCGCTGGAGCAGTTTGGTCATCAGAGCCACTACGAGTGAGGCTCCTGGAGTCCAATGCACAGAAGCCAGGGGTGCTGCTCAGCGCCCTGAGATGCACAGGAGAGCTCCCAGCAATACAAATCTGGTCTAGACCATGAGCACGGTCCCCACTTCTCCATGGGACACGTGCCAGAACCCCCAGTGGAAGCCCAAAACCGTGAACGGTGCCAGACTGTCCCTGCACGTCATCCCCCAGCGTCTGAGGGGGAAAGTTCCAGAACACCCCCTGTGGATACCCAAATCTGCAGATGCTCGAGTTCCCTGTGTAAAATGATGTATGTGTGTAATCCACAAACACCCTCTCTGTGTTTCAATCATCTCTGTTGTTGGTAGGTGCCGTCGAGTCGAGTCCGACTCATAGCGACCCTCATAGGGTTTTCAATGGCTGACTGTTTCGGGATTGCCTTGGGAGTGGATTGCCATGTCCTTCTCCCATTTTTGTGGTGCTGGGAATTGAACTCAGGACCTCAGAGACTACAGCGCAGCACTTTACCAACTGACCTAAATCCCAGCCCAAAGAGCTCTTTGTTGTTGTTAGGTACTGTCGAGTCGGTATCCAACTCATAGCGACCCTCATAGGGTTTTCAATGGCTGACTGTTTCGGGATTGCCTTGGGAGTGGATTGCCATGTCCTTCTCCCATTTTTGTGGTGCTGGGAATTGAACTCAGGACCTCAGAGACTGCAGTGCAGCGCTCTACCAACTGAGCTAAATCCCAGCCCAAAGAGCTCTTTGTTGTTGTTAGGTACTGTCGAGTCGGTATCCAACTCATAGCGACCCTCATAGGGTTTTCAATGGCTGACTGTTTCGGGATTGCCTTGGGAGTGGGTTGCCACGTCCTTCTCCCATTTTGCGGTGCTGGGAATCGAACTCGGGACCTCAGAGACTGCAGAGCAGCACTCTACCAACTGAGCTAAATCCCAGCCCTCAATCATCTCTAGAGTACTTGTAATCCTGAATACAATGTAAATGTTGTATGAATATCTGTTTGACTATATTGTTAAGGGAATAATGACAAGAACTAAGTCTCTACATGTTCAATGAGACACAATCTTGCTTTCCCGATAGTTTTGAACCCTGGCAGGTGGTGCCCATGGATACGGAACCTACAGATACTGAGGGCTGACCATGCTATGATTTTCCTGATGGCGTACATAGGGTACAGTGTGGATACCCTGCAGGATTCATGTCTCAGGTGGGATGCAGAGAGATGGGGTGAGATTTGATCATGCTACTTAGAAGGGCGTGTAATTTATAATTTATGGACTGTTTGTTTCTGAAATTTTCCATTTAGATTTTCAAGCTACAATCTCCTGTGGACAAACGAAACTGGAGACAGTGAAACTTCAGTTAAAGGGGGAGCTATTATAGTGTCACAATTAAGAAATCCCTGTTTGAGATGCTATGGACTGAATTATGCTCCGCACTATTCATGTGGTGAAGCCCTAATCCCCAGTGTGACCCTCTTTGGAGATAGGTAATTAAAGCTTACTGAGGTCCTAAGAGTGAGGCTCTAATATTAGTGCTGGTGTCCTTACAAGAAGAGGAGATATTCCAGAGGGGGTCATATATAGAGAAAAAGCCAAGGGAGGACACAGTGAGAAAGTGGCCCATCTGTAAGTCAAGAAGAGAGGCCCCAGGACAACTCAAATCTGATGACATTTTGGCCGTGGACTTTCAGCTTCCAGAACTGTAAGAAAATGTTTCTGTTGTTTAAGTTAGCAGGACTCTGGTGTTTTGTTATAGCAGCTCTAGCTGTTGTTGTTTTAGTGATGACATAGGGAAGTAGGAAAAGTATACAGGATTGATGTGTGGTCTTAGGCCAATTTTTTTTACCTCTCTTACTCTTAATTCCTCCTCTATAAATTGGGAAGAGTCATAACCCATTTATTTAAGTTTTCATGAGGACTAAACAAGTTAACACACCTAAAGGGCCAGGCACAGAGCAGGTGCCACTAGTTTGCAACTGGATCGTAAGTATCTTGCAGCAGAGACCCTGCCGTTTACCTCCATGCCTGGGGCATGTTGGACTCCTGGAGCACCATAGGTGCATCTTACATGTGTGCCAAGCATAGCATTTTGGGTGCTGATTCAACTACTATGATTTGATAGGTTTTTGGTGCCAGCTGCCGGGAGTGCAGCTGGGAACACTGCAGATGCAGCCTCGATTGTCAAGCTTGTATTGTAGGGGTGGAAGAGAAATGATAATCAAGTAAAGAGTTCAGTTAAAAAGAAGATTTCATGCAGTTCTAAGTCCCATGATGAAGACCAACTGACTGTTGTGATGGTAGTGGACTGGGGAGCTCCTTCACACAGCATCGCCAGAAATTGTCAGAGGATAGGATTTTTGTTCCCATTTTTTACTGATACAGGTGTTTTTTTCTTGGTGCCTTAAATTCCACTAGAGCCTACTGCTCTTGTGAAGCAGTTTTCCAAAATACAGAGCAACTCTTGGTACAGTCTTCTCTTGATTATCCAAGTGTACATTCCAGGAATGCTTCTTGTTTTTAGCTGCCGTGGAGTTGGGTCTGACATAGCGACCCTGTGTGCAACAGAATGAAACACTCCCCGACACTGTGCCATGCTTTGCACTTTCAGTGCGTCTCTGCTATTCATAGGGTTTTTAGTGGCTGTTTTCAGGATTGTTTCGGAAGTGGGCTGCCAGGTCCTTCTCCCACTTTCTGTGGAGCTGGGAATTGAACCTAGGGCCTTGGAGAGTGGAGAGCAGCACTCTACCAACTGAGCTAAATGCCAGCCCACGGGAATGCTCAGTGTATCTCAAAACTGTGCTGTTCACATACAACAGTTAGGATCTGGTCCTGGAAAGTTATGAACGGGGTTTTCACCTATAAGAATGTTCAGTGGGACAGTTCACAGTGTGAAAGATGCCAGATTCTTCTTTGTTGAGCAGGAATATCCTGGACATTATAAGATATTAAGTATCTCTTGTCCCTAACCACTGAATTCTACTTCTTGTTGTTAGGTGCCGTCGAGTCATGTCCGACTCATAGCAACCCTAGGTACAGCAGATGGAAACACTTCTCGATTCTGGCCAGGCACATGATCTTATTTATATTTAAGCCCATTGTTGCAGACACTGTGTCCAATCTGTCTGGTGGAGAGTTTTCCTTTTTTTCGTTGACCTGCCCCTCTCCCAAACATGATGTCTTTCTACAGGCATTGATCTCTCCTGACTACAAGTCCAAAATATGTAAGACACACCTGGCGATTCTTGCTTCCAAGGAGCACTCCGAACTCTCTAATCTTTGAGATTTCCAACACCTCCTCTAAGGGGCAGTACAACCCCATTATGAGCCATACTTTTGAAGTCTCTGGTGACTGACCTACCCTTCAAGCTGTGGGTGCTCACTGGAGCCTTTGGCTCCCCAGCTCTCCTTGACTTCCTCCCCTGCCTTCTACATCATGAGCCTGGGGTTTCCAGAACTGTAAGAAAGGGTTTCCCCTCTCTTTCACTCAATCCTTGTCCAGTGTGCCGATCTGGGTCCTTGTTTTCCACCTGGCCATCTGTGTAGATCTAACTCTGGTCTCTTCTTTTTCTTCCTTTTTACTCTCTCTCTCTCTCTGTCTCTGTCTCTCTCTCTCTCTGTCTCTCTCTCTTTTGCGGTACTGGGGGTTGAACCCAGAAACTCACACTTGCATGCTGTGCAAGTGCTGGACTACTGAGCTGCACCCTCAGCCCCTTTTTTTACTTTTTGAGACAGGGTCTCCCTAAGTTACACAGACTGCCTCTGGTCTCAAACTTGCGATCCTCCTGCCTCTACCTCCTGAGCCACTGGGATTACAGGCATGCGCCACCGCGCCCAACTCTTTTTACTTTCTTCTTGACATAAACTTCAACACCGCAACTGTGGATAGTGCTGCGCCCGGCAACTCTCCACAAAGTGCTGTAGTCTCCCAAGTCCAGATCACTGATCAGAGCAGAATCTTGAGGCGGTAAATCCTGCAAAGATTGGAGCAGAGGCGATGAAGATCAGCGCCCTGGAAGGAGCCACTGGGATCCCACTCTTCTCGGCTCTTGTTTTTACACAATTCCTCAGACTAACCCACTTTTTCAGACCCTGGGCATGCTGCCCTGAGCTAATTTGTTTGCCCGAATTAATTATCGGCAGGGGGTGGCCGCCTCATTTTCATAAAACCCTTCTGTTTGGGAAGAAACGTGTTTTTATTCAATAGTCCGATTTAAGGCTCTTTGGCACCAGGCGTAAAGGGTGCCCTGACATTTCCATAAAGACATTGAAATGTTACCGTCTCTGAAGAGCCAGTTTTAGAGTATGAAACCTTTATCTTTTTCTTCCCCCAAGAAAGAAAAACATCACCAGCTTAATTATCTTTGTGACTTCTTTATTTTTTTCCTGTTGCTGGTGGAAAAAAGATGATGATACTGTTGTCAAAATATGAAACAATTATGAGTGATTTCATGAAACTTTTCATTTTTGTCTCTGTAAATAACACCTCCATTCAGAGGTCAGAGATGCATGTAGGGTTATGTATTGCCCTTGCAAACTGATAAAAGGTCTTCGTTGTTGTTGTTGTTGTTAGGTGCCGTCGAGTCGGTATCCAACTCATGGCGACCCTCATAGGGTTTTCAATGGCTGACTGTTTCGGGATTGCCTTGGGAGTGGATTGCCAGACCCTTCTCCCATTTTTGTGGTGCTGGGAATTGAACTTGGGACCTCAGAGACTGCAGCGCAGCGCTCTACCAACTGAGCTAAAGGTCTTCAGGGAGAGCAAAGGCAGCTGAAAAAATTCTTTGTGTGATTGTGTTCCACACCAATTATATAAAAACTTTTTTTCTTTTTTTCTTTTTCTTTTCTTTTTTTTTTTTTTTTTGCGGTCCTGGGGGTTAAACCCAGGGCCTTGCACTTGCCTGCTTTGCAAGTGCTGGACCACTGAGCTGCACCCTCAGCCCATTTTTTTACTTTTTCTGAGACAGGGTTTTGCTAAATTACACAGTCTCGAACTTGCGATCCTCCTGCCTCCACCTCCCGAGTCACTGGGATTACCGGCGTGCACCACTGCGCCCGACCATATAAAATTTCTTATAACTAGGCAAAGGAGCCCAAAGCCTCCTCTTTACATACACAGTATTTATTGTGATAAGAAACAATCAATGTGAAATCGACCTTCTTTTTAAAACCTAGCTTCTTTTTCAACACACAGCATGAAATCTGCCTCCTTCCTCCTCTTCCTCCTCCTCCTCTTCTTCTTCTTTACAATTTTAAACATACACTGCAGAATTGTTTACCATATGGACACTGTTGGGTAGCACATCTTTAGAGCCTGTTCAACTTGCATAGTTAAAACTCTCTGCATACCTGGGAGTGTTTCGTTCTGTTCAACATTAGGTCGCTATGAGTCAGACCCGACTTGATGGCACCTACCACCAACAACACAGTGAACAGCAGCTACCTATTTCCCCTCCTCCCATCCCTTACAATCGCCATACTGCATTCCCCTTCTATGAGTTTGACCTCACATGAATAGGATCATGTAGGACCTGTCCTTCTGTGACTGGCTTATTTCACCTAGCATGATGTCCTCAATGTTTAGCCATGTTTTAGAATACAACAGGTTTTCCTTCTTTTTGAAGCCTAAATAATATTCCATTGTGTGCAGGTGCCACATTTGCTTTATCTGTTCCTCTGCTGATGGATGCGTACATTGTTTGTATCTTTTGGTTATTGTGAATCATGCTGCAGTGAATATGGAAGTGCTAATATTTATCTGAGTTCTTGCTTTCAATTCTTTTGGACAAATACCCCAAAATGGGATTTTCAGAATCATATGGTAGTTTTTTATTTTTAAGGAACTTCCACACAGTTCTCCATAGTAGCTACCTCATTTTACATTCTCACCGTTGTACAACAGTTCCCATTTCTCCACAGCCTTGACACCACTTATTATTGTCTGTGTTTGTTTGATTGTTTGCTTTTGCTCGATAATGGCCATCCTAAAGGATGTGAGGTGACATCTCCTTGTAGCTTTGATTTGCTGATTAGTGACATGGACTATCTTTTCATATACCTGTTGGCCATTTGTATTATCTTAAGCCACATATAAAATTCAAGTGCGAATGGAGTAATGACTTAAAGATCTGAAACTATAAAACTCTTAGGAAAAAACACTGAGGAAATGCTTCATAACATGGGTCCTGGCAATGGTTTCTTGGATAGGACATCAAAAGCATGGGCAGCAAATGTGAAAATAGGCAAAGAGGCACTACTTTTAACTGAAAACCTCTGGGACAGCAAAAGAAACAATCCACAAAGGCAAAAGGCAGCTTGTGGCCAGGGAGCCATGGCGCACACCTGAAATCCCAGGGATTTGGGAGGAGGAGGCAGGAGGGTTGTGGGTTTGAGGCCAGAAGCAGCCTGAGCAAGTTAATGAGACTCTGTCCCAAAATAAAAAAAAAATTAAAAATGGGCTGGGAGTTCAGCCCAGTGGTAGAGCACTTGCAAAGTTGGTACGAGACCCTGAGCTTAATCTCCCAAGTTCTGGAAAAAACAACAACAAAAACAAAAACAAAACAAAAGAAAAAAACAAAACAAAACAAAACAAAAAACAAATAAGAGCTTTACTCTCTTTGGTGACAGGCTCAAGAAACAGCGTGTTCTAATGGGACTTTCTGAGTTTGGGGGCCAGCTGTGTGTGAGAAAGGCTGGAGAAGAATCTCGTAGTCCTAATTCCCGCTTGGGCAAGGGTTTATTTTTTTTCCTGCTTATCTGAATGCTGAGCTAACACAGGCAGGGTGATTTTTGAAAGAACTCACATGTTTCTCATCGTCGGGACAAAGCCAGACAAAAATGGCCCAATTTCACTGCAAACTGGCCAGAACACATGTTTTTGAGAGTTGAAAACAACCTAGCACTCATGAGCACATCTCAAAGAATGCTGTCTTCTTGTTTTTCAGAATAAACACCTGTTTTGCAAACAGAGTAAAAGCTGTATCTCTATTTAAAAGGAGACGCTGGTTGCTTTTCTTCATTCCTATTATGTTTTAGTCATTAATAAGTGCTAGTTGAAATACTATAATTTATATAATTGTGTTTTTAAACAAACAGCAAGAAGACGAATAGACCCGTCCATGGGAATTTCAGTTAAGCCTTTTGAACTAATTTTGCCAATTTTGGATTTGAGAAACAAATGAAGCTCATTGATGCTTTTCTTGTGTAATAAAATTCTCTGCCGTTAAATACATTTTTCTAATTTGCGTGAAGGAAAAGGAAGGAAAGGCTTAACTGGAATTCCCATGGACGGGTCTATTTGTTTTGTGGTTTGTTTAAAAACACAATTGTATAAATTATAGTATTTCAACTAGTACTTATTTTTTAATGACTAAAATATAATAGGAATGAAGAAAATGCAACCGACGTCTTCTTTTAAATAGATACAGCTTTTACTCTTCTTGAAAGGAGCTGTTGGTCATTCATGTGCTAGAAATCCTGCTGCTCTCACTGTCTCCTAAGGCCGCAGCCCACGGACTCAGGGACCGATGCCCCCCCCCCCCACCAGAACCCTGGGCCACATAATGATGAGGTCATTCAGTGGCTAAATGGGATGGCCACTTGGGTCCTTGGGATCATGAAAAAGTGTGATGAAGACAGGCTTTGTCTTCATTGACTTCTCGCAAATTCACTTTTCAGGTTTACTCCAATAGCCAGAGCCCCTTAAGCAGCTGCTGCCTGACTCTGCCTTCCAGTGAATACCCAGCCACCTTCCCTGAGGGCTGGCCCAGTGTGGGTTTTCATGGGATGCTCTGACCCTGCACCTTCTTCTCTGTCCTCAGGGTACCACGGCCTGTACTGTGAGGAGGAATACAACGAGTGTCTCTCCGCTCCCTGCCTGAACGCCGCCACCTGCAGGGACCTAGTGAATGGCTATGAGTGCGTGTGCCTGGCAGAATACAAAGGTGAGCAGCTGCCTGGCCGTCTTCTGCCAGGGGGCTTCAGATAACCCCATGGAGTCCTTGGCTCTAATGCCTAAACCTCTATAATTGGAGCTCGGATTTGTTTAGAATCAAAATCAAATGTCGAAGCTGGGATGATTTATGGGCCCAGGGAGACCAATTTGCAAATCTCAGGTTTCTTCCTGAGAAACTGGAAAATCTCTCTCCTGCCCTTTCCATCTCCTTGCATCCTGCTCTCTCTGTTGATGTAGAAAAAGCTGAAAACAAAAGGGATATATATATATATATATATATATATGAATGACTGGGATTTAGCTCAGTTGGTAGAGCACTGCGCTGTAGTCTCTGAGGTCCTGAGTTCAATTCCCAGCACTGCAAAATGGGAGAAGGACCTGGCAATCCCCTCCCAAGGCAATCCTGAAACAGTCTGCCATTGAAAACCCCTATGAGGGTCACTATGAGTCGGATACTGACTCGACGGCACCTAACAACAACAACAAATCTATATATCTATAACTATCTATCTATCTATCTCTCCTCTCTATATATATACTGGGGGTTGAACCCAGGGCCTCGTGCTTGCATGTGTTGCAAGTGCTGGACCACTGAGCTGCACCCGCAGCCCATTTTTCTTTTCACTTTTTTGAGACAGGGTCTTGCTAAATTACACAGACTGCCTCTGGTCTCGAACTTGCGATCCTCCCACCTCCGCCTCCTGAGCCGCTGGGATTACAGGCATGTGCCACCGCACCTGGCAAACAAAAAGGGATATTAAGGTAGACTGGCAGGCACTGGTTGGAGGCTGTGGCCATGAGCAGCATGGAAGAGGAAAGCCTGCTGCCTCCTAAGGCTTGCTGGGCACAGACGGGACGCTGGGCTTTCTGGTGGGGGAGGCAGGGGGCGTCTCACGTTTGGCAAATAAGTGAATTCTCATTAAATGAGTCAGTTGGGAGGGAAGTGTTCATTCATTTGAGCGGATGCTTGTTAATGTCGCCCTGGAAAAACAGCTGACACTGACGGGGCCTTTCCAGTGTTGCGGATCATGTTCTTAGCACTTACGTGCGTGCGTGAACTCATTGAATCCTCCAGCAGTCCTGCCAGGCACATGGTAATGTCATCCCTTATGAGCTGGCCCGTGTGGGCCCTAAAGCCCTTCACCTTCCTCCACGTGGGCCTCTAGCCACGATGCATGGATGATGTAGCTTCTTCTAAGCCCAGGCATACACAGTTGGCGTTGGGCCAGGAGAGCTGCTTATTAGCTGTTGCACACAATTCTGGAAGCTGTAATGCCAGGGCTGGATTTAGATTTTTTTTTAAATGTTTTTGTGGCCCTATTTCCAGCCATTTCACTGAACCTCTTGGTCCTATCACTGCTTACTTGATACCGTCCACCTGCCTGGTGACTTCAAGTTGTGATCAGTGCAACTTCTTGTTGGATAGACCCATCCCTATTTAGTGATCTTTCTGGAATATCTCAAAGACTCTTAGACCACCCTGAAGAATTTGCTGAGGCTTCTGTATGGCAGGGCTAAAACTGGGCTGGGTCTGGATGGTTGGCAGATGTTGTCGTTCGGTCCCCGAAATCCAGGAGGACTGGATCAGATGAGAGAATCACAATGGGGGACTCCACGCTCTCAGGAGTTAGAGTGCTGCCTAAAGGGCTGTGTCTCCTTTTATTAAGGTTAAACAAAGCTCAGGATCAGGTTAAAGGACAACATCAGAAAGCACAAGATAAGTTTAAAGCATAGGAACAGAGCTAACATAAAGAACAAGGCAGCTGGGTAGCATAAGATTCAGTATATATTCATTGTTATCATTGTAGTACTAGCAGGCAGGTCTGCAAAGACTCCTTGAGACAGGGAGCAGTAGACCCCCAAGAGTTTGCTCTCAGGGTCCCTGATAATTCCGGGAACTCTGTTTGCAAAGTCCTCAGATTAAAATCTCTGCCTCTACTCACAAAGAGCTCTGCAGCTGCATTTAAGTAGATAAGGAGGTCACACCTTGTATACATCTATAGGCAGATCTGACACTTCTTTTGGAATATCGTGCTCATTGAGGACCTATCTCTGCCAGCTTCCTCTGAGGCACAAGGGTAGCCATGCTAGCTTCATCCTCACTGCTTTTCAGGTCAAGGTTTATCAGTGCATTGAGAAATAGAGATTCACTCAATTCAGGAAGAAAGAATAAAGGGCAATGAGTCGGAGACCTAGGCAGCTTATTCTCACCTTGTCACAAGCTTCCTGCAATGCCTGAACAAATAAATCCCTCACATTGACTCATCTTCATTTCTCTGTATAAAGAAAGCATAGTGTGAACACAAAGATTTTGAAATGCTTCATTAACAGAATTAGCATGATGAGTGTGCTTCAAAAAATTAAAACTGCCCCAATGTTTTAGTTTATGATAGGATTTATGAAGTAGATGTCATCTTTATAAGTGACAAAAAACATTAACCAGGTATATTCTGAATGTGCCCTTTGCTTTTCTATTTTTGAGCACTTGCTCAAGCTATCATTGTTGTTGTTAGCTGCTGTCGAGTCGGTATCTGACTCATAGCAACCCTCATAGGGTTTTCAATGGCTGACTGTTTTGGGATTGCCTTGGGAGTGGATTGCCATGTCCATCTCCCACTTTTGTGGTGCTGGGAATTGAACTCGGGACCTCAGAGACTGTAGCACAGTGCTCTACCAATTGAGCTAAATCCCAGCCTCAAGCTATCATTACTAAATAATAAAAAAGCATATTTGCTTATAATGGCCCACCAGTGTCTCTGCACATTCATAGACTATGATCCTAGCCTTTTCCATTTTTCTCCATGAGTATTCCAAAATTTTCTACTTCCTGAAGGCTCATATTGAACTCTTCATGCCTACCATTTAACTGACTTCACTCCAACTTCATGGAATAAAAGAGAATTACCATGTGTTAAATCTCCAAATTTCTCTGATTTTCCACACCCATAGCCATGGTTCTCAAACTTGAGTGTGTATCAGAATCTGCTGGTGGATTTGGTAAAACAAGACTTGCCGGACCTCTCCCTTAAAGTTTCAAATTCACTATGTGGGGCCCAAGAATCCACATTTCTGGTAATTTCTGAGGTGGTGCAGATGTGCTGGTCTCTGGACCAGCCTTTGAGAATTCTCATCCTATAAACTTACCTGCGATCACAACCACTAGGACCTTATTCTGTCCCATGTTAGCTGATGACGTATTCCTCATTCTGCATAAGGTTCATCCTTCCCTACCTGCTCTGAAATGACTGGGATTTAGTTCAGTTGGTAGAGAGCTGCTCTGCAGTCTCTGAGGTCCCGAGTTCAATACCCAGCACCGCAAAAATGGGAAAAGGATGTGGCAATCCACTCCCGATACAATCCTGAAACAATCAGCCATTGAAAACCCTGTGGGGATCACTATGAGTCGGACACAACTTGATGGCACCTAACAACAACAACCCGCTCTGAATCCTGCCCTTTCCATCTTTCTGAATATTTTCTAATGATTGCCTTTCTGTCTGCACATTTCAACCTCAAACACTCTTCCTTGCTCTTTTTCTTCAGCAAATAAATATGTTCACACATCTCTTAGTCTAAGAAACCAATGATTCTAAGAAGATGGCAGCTTGATCCTGCATTCAATCTCCTTGATCCCACCAAGATTCTGCTGGAGGCCACACAGGGAGGTCAATTCCTGAGAGGCTGTCAAACACATCTGAGGGTTGGATTGTCAAGGAAGGGGTGCAGGTGTGAGGAGCCTTTGCTCACAGCAGGAGTAGGAATTTCTAGGGAGAGCTGAGGACTCAGTGATGCTGGACCCAAAGATCCCTCGGCTCATGGGGAGGAAGTACATGTTCCACATATGCTCCCAGGAGGCAGTGGTGTCTACTGAGCTTGTGGACATTGTGTTGTTGTTAGGTGCCGTCAAGTCGTATCCGACTCATAGTGACCCTCACAGGGTTTTCAATGGCTGATTGTTTTGGGATTGCCTCAGGACTGGCTTGCCACATCCTTCTCCCATTTTTGAGGTGCTGGGAATTGAACCTGGGACCTCAGAGATTACAAAGAGGCACTCTACCAACTGAGCTGGTTGCACAGCTGGGCTGAGCTAGTCTTTTTTTTGTGTGTGTGACCAGAAGAGAAAGATCTTGCCCTGCTTATACCTGGGGGGCCAGAGAACCCCAAACTGGAAGGCCTCTTCCTATCACAGGCCTCAGTGGACAGGACCCAGTCGGTTGCCTGTCCAGCACTGGAGAAAGATCTCCAGTGTTGCCCGTCTGCTGAGCTGTCATCTCCAGCCTGGCCAGGGTGGGGAGCCCAAGCTAGCAACTCATAGAGGAGGGGGGAAAAGCTGAGGGAACAGGAACAAAGTGGAGTCTCTAAACATCCAAGAGGGGAAGTGAGAAAATGTAAACTAGTCAAAATTGAACTTGGATCTGGAAAAGCAAAAGGAGGAACTACTTCATGATAGACATAAAAATAGGAGGCAGTGGAAACCATGAGTGAAGAGATAGGAAACATGGAGAAAGGCTCTGGGAGATCTGTTTCCATCTGAGGGACAGATGTTCCAGCGGAAGGAACACGTGGGAAAAAGCCAAAACCGACAAACTTCCAGAAGAGGCCTGTGAGCTGAAGGAACTTTATTTGCAAATAGGATGAGCTCACTGAACAATTAAAGAAGATAATGCACAGTTTGAGATTTCCTGGTAAAATGTCAAAATCCTATGGTGAAGAGAAATTTTCCGAGGATTCTGCATGAGGAGTACAGGTTGTAGGCAAAACAAAGAAAGTCAAACTGTCATTTGTTAACACAGTCCCTTTTGCACCAAACGCAGCAGTCCCTCTGCTGGGCCACCAGGGGAAGTTCTCCCCCTCTGGCCTGGGTTGGCCACATGGTCATCTAGAGTTCACTGAGGCTTTTGATAGCAAAAGGCCCAGGGCAAACTGTTTGAATGCACTATGGCTGGGGCTGCACCCCCAGGAGTTGGGGTTGTGGTGCTGTGGCAATTGTCACACGGCTTCCTCCAGGCATCTATGAAGGGTTCAGAACTACTGGTGCTGGTGTAAGGGTGGTCCAGTGTGGGGCTCTCTGCTACTGTCTCTGGGCCCGGATAATGGTGTGGGAACCTCACATGCAATTTCCCAACAGGGAATCTGCAGGGACTGGGTGAGTGTGATAGAGTGAGAGACACCTCGGGAGGTCTCTTAAGCACAGCTTTTTATTTCCACAGCACTTAAAAGTGCTGCAGCTTTAAAGTGAGATACAGCTCTGAGGGTTAAAGTGACAAATAGCTCTATGTGCTATCGCTCACAAGGCTGCCTTCCTCGATGGTGGTCAGCTCCGGTCGGCCTCTGGTGCTGGGCGCAGGTCGGACAGTCATTCCCATGCTTCTCATGGTGGTGACTCTTGGTGTTCTTCTCTCCTCAGCATTGGTTCTCCAGTGTCCCTTGAGGTCTTCTGCTCTTCTGTCTCCATCACAGTCATGGTGGAATGGTGATTCAGAGCAGTGAAAGAGCTCTCTTTATATACTTTCTTGGGGCCAATAAGAACTCGGATTGTTTGGATATAGCCAATAATGAGCCGGATGCAAATGAGGTGAAACTCAGTTGCTTATTTGATAGGAGCAAGGGAGGCAGGGAATAGCCAATCATAGGCCTTCCCTTATTAGCCAATATGGTGATAGGAAACAACCTATCAGAGATTGAGGGCTTAAAGGCAGGGCACGCTTTGGCGGAGCCGGGCAGGGGCCATCTTGTTGGTGCAGTCTCAGACCTCATGGACTCAAGCTGGGTGTGCCGCAGTGAGTCACACAAGAGTTCTGAGTGCACCTCAGGCCTCAATTTGGGCCAGACAGGCCTTGAGCCATTTCTTTCCTTCTGAGTGGCCCACATTTTTTCCTATAGTCCAGCTGGCTGCTTGACCAAGAGTTCTTTACTCAAAGCACCTAGGGAAGCAAGAGAGAGCCCATCAGCTGCCAATGAAGGAGTCAGATGCCCAATCCCCAGACATTTGTACTTCCACGCAGGAAAGGACCCAGCAGAAGGAGCACTTACAGTAACAATGAGAAAAGCCCTTATCACTAACACTAATAGGGACTTGAACAGCATATTAACAATACTACCTGACCAGCACCCCAAAGAGAAGTGGGTCCCCCTCATCTATCTCAAAACCAGCTTTGAGCTGCTCCTGTCTGTAAGGAATGTGAACAGCAGTAGAGTTGTGTTTTTAAGGGAAAAACACGCAGAGTCAAATGACTATCTGCATTTAAAGGTCAAAGGAAGAAGCTGCTATACACTCAAGAATTCCGAAACCCAGACACCATGTAGTCTCTCTGAGAATGCTGTCTTCAGAAGTATCCTCACCTGATGAGAACAGAAAGCAGAACAAAGACATCCAGATGGGAAGATGAAGAACAGGTGGAATGTTGGGCAGACTGCTTTCAACACATGATCAACCTAAACGGATGATATTAACGTGATTTTGAATGGTAATTTTATGGAGTAAAAAAGTCTCCTAAAATAGGTTGTTGTTGTTAGGTGCCATGGAGTCAGGTCTGACTCGTAGAAACCCTGTGTACAACAGAGTAGACACTCCCCAATTCTGTGCCAGGCACTCGATCTTTTGTATGTTTAAGCCCACTGCTGCAGACAAGGTGTCAATCCATCTAGTTGAGTATCTTCCTTTTTTTTCATTGACATGCCACTCTCACAAACATGATGTCCTTCTCCAGGGATTGGTCCCTCCTGACAATATGTCCAAAATACATGAGACCCAGTGTAGCCATCTTTGCTTCCAAGGAGCACTCTGGTTGCGCTTCTAGGACAGATCTGTAGGTTCTGTTGGAGGTCCATGGTATATTCAATATTCATCTCCAGCACCATAATTCAAAAACATCAGTTCTTTTCCTGTCTCCTTTATTCAATGTCCAGCTTTTACAACCTCATGATGCGCCTGAAAATACCATGGCATGAGTCAGGCACACCTCTGTGTTCCATGTGACATCTTTACTTTTCAACCCTTCAAAGAGGTCTTTTGCACCAGCTTTTCCCAGTGATTTCTTGACTACTGCTTCTGCATGTGTTGACTGTAGAACCAAGTAAAGCAAAATCTTGGACGACCTCAGTCTTTTCTCCACTTATCATGAAGTTAAAACAGATAGAACTGCTGTCTTAGTTACTGATTGCAGCTTCACAAATCACTACACATTAGTGGCTTAAGGAATCAAGACATTGAAAACCCTATGAGGGTCTCTATGCATTGGACATGACTCAAGGGGCCCTCACAACAACAATAAGTGGCTTAAAACAAGACCCTTTCACTATTTATCAGCCCTCTAGTCCAGGCATGGCTTAATGGATTCCCCGCTCAGGAGGAAGTCATGGTGTTGGTGTTGGCTGTGCTCAGCTCTAAGCTGAGGCTTGAGTAGGGAAAGATAAGCATCTAAGTCTGTGTAGGTATGGACAGAATTCAGATCCTTGAGGCTATAGAGTTCACAACAGCTTGCTTCTTAAAACCCAGCAGTAAGAGGACCCATGCTGCCCCAAGTTCCCAACTTTGGGGAAGACCTGGATCTCTGATCCTGATGGGGTCTGGCCCACTTAGGAGGAATTCAGAGTCTACTGATTAGGGGCCTGAGGTGCATTTCAAAACTTTTTAACTTTGCCATATTCTCTTGGGTAGAAGCTCATACTCAATGGGAAGGAGTTACCCAGGACACAACCACTGGGGGTCCCCCAAAGGTGTGTCTGCCACACTTGCTCTGAAGAACAATTTTAAATAGACAGAGTAAAGTGTCAGATAATTTTAACCAAACCCATGATTTGGACAGAGTCAGAAGAGGAAGGATTGGAAGGTACCTGAGTTGTTAAAGATCTCCTCCCAATGCGCAGATGTTGTTGTTGCTGTAAGCTTGGGAGAAGGACCCAGCAGCCCACTCCCAAAAATCAATCTGCCATTGAAAACCCTATGAATAGCAGAGAAGCACTGACAATAGTGTTTCAGCTGTTGTACGTAGGGTTGCTGAATTGGACACCGACTCAACGGCACCTAACAACAACAACAACAACCCAATGGGCAGGTACAGTGTTTGATTTTGCTATATCTATGGAGACATTTAGGCCTTTGTCAGGTGCCGTCGAGTCATGTCCAACTCATAGAGACCCTTTACGGGGTTTTCAATGGCTGACTGTTTCGGGATTGCCTTGGGAGTAGATTGCCACGTCCTTCTGTTTTTGCGGTGCTGGGAATCAAACTCGGGACCTCAGAGACTGCAGAGTGGTGCTCTACCAACTGAGCTAAATCCCAGCCATTTAGGCCTAGGTTTAGAAAAATTCTGCTGATACCAGGGAGGTTAAGCCTTCACAATAGAGCAGCAGAACTTTTGGAAGAACTCTAGAGTGGGAGAGTAGAGGGGATGGGTGTGGAGGCGGAAGGTAGGAATTAAAGCGAGACAGAAGGGCAGATCGTGCTGTCTCAACCACAGAGCAAGGGAAGGAGAGGGGCCACAGGACCCTGTGCTTCTCTCTCTTTGGGGCATGATATTCTCTCCTCTTTGGAAACATTTTTGACAACATATATTTCTATAGACTCAGTCTGTATAAGCTTAGGAGACTTTCAGAGAGGGGAGTACCAATACCAGCTAGTACTTATTTGGAGTTGTGTGTTGGGGGCTGGGCTTTAAGTTCATATTTTATGTATGTTTTTTTTTCAGTGGGTGATTTTAACTATTTTATGCTAAAAACCTAAAGAAATGAATATAACTTCCTCAGAAAGAATGAGTGCAATAAGAAGTTAAGCAAGTAGAGCTCAGAACATTGGAGAAAGGAGAGCAAGGAGGCTGGACTCCTGCCAGATGTTAGCACCCATTATTATGCGACAATCATTTTTCCATTCATCTGTTCCTAGTGCAAGAAAGGACAGATAACCCAGACTGGGTAGTGACCCAGACACCTTTGTAATAATACTGTATCACTCCTGAAGAGGAATTGCTATAAATGAGAAAGGAATGCTTTTTAAATTAATGATGCTCAAAAAAGAAAAAAAAAATGAGCAGTGAAGCCAAAAACAAAATGTTCTTACACTTCTAAATACATTCCGTATGAACTGTTGTTGTGAGGGGCTGACGTCATGTCCTCCTCTACTTATTTAAGTCTTTTCTCCCGTTTTTACTTTTCCATCAAGTGTCCTGAGAGTTGGTACAGACAGCACCTCTGCTTCCTTACTTTTTAGTCTTTTCTTCATGCTGTTCATTTTGGCTCCTGTCCGCTCCATTCCACTCAAATGGATTTCAGGCAGACCCCAGGGAGCAACGCAAAGGCTTTCTGTGACGTGTGTGCCCTTGTCCTCCCTGCACGCCCTTCCCAGACTTTGTATTCCTGCCTCCCTGCCCCCTTGGTCTCGGGTCCCACCTGCCTATTCCCTGCTCTACCTTCTGCAGCTCCCTTCCTGCTACCCTGACCCCTTTCTCCCTGTCTTCCCTGAATCCTTGCCCCCTGGATCTCAAGGATGCTCTTCCGCCCCACAGCTTTGCCCTGGCCTCTTCCCTGCGCCTTCCTCTTTGCCCTCATGCACTCCAGTGTATCTGTCTCCTTAGTCTGAAGTGCTGATCACCATGCCCATGATTTGACCTCTCCTGGTATTTTCTTTCTGTTTGCTCTGACAATTACATCCAGCCTTGTATTCAGTTCTTTCTGGCTTCAGACTGTCCTCTCCCTGGCTCTACATCCTACCCACAGGCAGCAGGGACCATACATCTTTCCTTCTCTTTTAAAATTCTCCGCATCTCTTCATATCGTGGCTTGTACAAATCAAATCCTTGCTAGCAATGTTTACTTGAAGGAAAACGACTGCTTAACACACTAATTAAGTAAAGGAAGTAAAGGAAAACTCGAACGTTTTCCTAAGATGCAAATTTCCATCGTGGATGGTGGCATTGTTAGAAAGCAAAATGTATCCGGGGACTCAGAGCAACCTCCATTCAGACTCCGAAATGTCGATTCTTTCTTCCAAACTAGTTTAAAGCTAGTACATGATGGGACCGATATGACTTTTGGTTAGTGTTCATACCTCAGAGTGCCAAAATGCCAAGGGATAGCCTTATGTTGGATTGGTTTTTATTTCTAGCAGAGTAAATTAAATGATCAACCACACGCTCATTTGGAATTTTTGATGACGAAAGTTAGAAAGAAAGCACTTTAATGTTAAATTTTGAAAACAATAGACCAGTGCTAAAAACCCTAGAAGAGAAAATTAAAATCACTTTGTTTTACAATATAACACAAGGACAATAAAGATTTTACTGTTTTCATTCTTTTTAATATCCATGTTTTTGCAGGAACAACTGAATATGCCCACAATTTTGTATTTGTGTTTTGCATATTTTGGACATGTTGCCAGGAGGGACCAATCCCTGCAGAGAGGCATCATGTTTGGGAAAGTGGCAGGCCAGCTATAAAAAGGAAACCCTTCACCTAGATGGATTGACGCAGTGGCTACAACAATGAGCTTAAATATAAAAAAGATTGTGTTCATGGCACAGAATTGGGGAGTGTTTCCTTCTGTTGTACGTAGGGTTGCTATAAGTTGGACTTGACTTGACAGCACCTAACAACAACAACAACAACAACAACAATTTTGTATTGTGCCCATGCTCAACATAATATTATGTTTGATTTATATATGGTTAGGAGGTCTTACTAATTTTATTTCAAATGGCTCTGTAGTATTGCCATGAGGGAATATTTATCCCTTTCCTTGTTATTTAGATCATCTGATTGCTCTGATTGCGTATGATATGGAGCTATGATAAATAATCCTGGAATTAACACTTATCTTCATGTAATTTCCACACTTTCTAGATTGTTTTTGTGAAGAGATAATGTCTCAAAAATGGGTTAGAGGATTTTTGTTGTTATTGTAGGGATTTTTTTTGTTTTTATTGTTGTTGTTGGGTTTTTCTGGTACTCAGAGGCTGAACCCAGGACCTGGCACATGCTTTACAAGTGCTCTACCACTGAGTGGCACCCCAGCCCAGTTTTTACTTTTTATTTTGAGACAGGGTCTTGAAAAATTACGTGGGCTTTCTCTAGCCTCAAACCTGGGATCCTCCTGCCTCTGCCTCCCAAGTCTCTGAGATTACAGGCCTGTCCATGGTGCCTGGCTTGGCTTAGTGGTTTGATTATGTTGTGCCTATTTATTTTTGTTGTTGTTGTTGTTAGGTGCTGTCGAGTCGGTATCCAACTCATAGCCACCCTACATACAACAGGCGAAACACTATTGTCACTGCTTCTCTGCTGTTCATAGGGTTTTCGATGGCAGATTGATTATTGGGAGCAGGTTTCCAGGTCCTTCTCCCAAGGCTACAGCACCGGTGTTCCCAGGTGTCTCCCATCCAAGTACTAACCAGGCCTGACCCTGCTTAACTTCCGAGATCTGACAGGATCTGATGCCACAGGGCTACAGCTGCAGGCATTTTATTTTTAGAGCCTACCAAATGAAGAAAGGGAAGACTTCTATCAGCTTCTGCAATCTGAAATATATCAAACATGCAATCAAGACATACTGATAATCACTGGTGACTGGAGTGCAAAGGTTGGAAACAAAGAAGAAGGCCCAGTAGTTGGAAAATATGGTCTTGGTGACAGAAATGAAGCTGGAGATCGCATGATAGAATTTTGTTGGACCAATGACCTTTTCATTGCAAATACATTTTTTCAACATCATAAACGGAGACTGTACACATGGACTTCACCAGATGGAACATACAGAAATCAAATCGACTACATATGTGCAAAGAGACAATGGAAAAGCTCTGTACAAAATGTCAAAACAAGACCAGGTGCTGACTGTGGATCAGACCATCAACTTCTCATATGCAAGTTCAAACTGAAGCTGAAGAAAATTAGAACAAGTATACAAGAGCCACGGTATGACCTTGAGTATATCCCACCTGAGTTCAGAGACCACCTCAAAAATA
>VMDO01007248.1:0-92912 GCA_007922755.1 Pedetes capensis
GTCGGGAAAGAAGGACCTCGGGAGACCTTCAGATGGTTGGAGAAGAACAGGGAAGGTTTATTGGGGTGCTCCCCTTATGGAGAGCAAGGAGCAAGCAGCCCCTATAGAGCAAGGCTCTATCCCTTTAAGTGCTGGCTCTAGGCCTGCAGCATGGAATGCTGCAGGCTAAGTGCTGGTACAGCTCAGCCTTAAAGGCACAACCACAGCCGCTGGTGTTCAGTTGAGGTCCAATGGTCTTGACTCTCATGGCTCGCCTTCTTTACCCCCCTCCTTCCCAAGGATGGGAGGAGTTGGGAGGCTCTTCGTGGCTTGCTAAATGCCTTCGGCTCTTTGGGGCCCCTGGGCTTGATCTCGCCGGCTTGCTAGATGGTCTTGTTGGAGTAGGGAGCGCTGGTCCAGGTGATGAGGTTCAGGAGATGGTCAGAGAGGTGAGGATCAAAGGAGTGATATGGGGTCCAGGAGCCCTGCTTTTATAGGGTCCTGGAGGGGTCCCATGGTGTGGTTCAGCCAATCAGGGCACACAGCTGGCAGGTACAGTGGGCAAACAGACATAACTGCCAAGTGGAGACAGTTATTACCTGCAAGGTGGTGAGGGGAGCCAATCAAAATTAAGGTGGTTAAGGCTGGTCAAGCTGGCCCGGGGCCATCTTTGCTCACTCGATGGGAGGGGCTGTTTTGAGTGAGTGAGATGAGCCCTGGGGTCAACTAGGGGTCAGCCCCTCAGGCTGTTATGAGGGACCCTAGCTGAGAAATATTATTTTAAAAGTCCCCAACAAGTCATTATACAAGAAAGAATTGGTAGATGACCAACCACTCCAAGCGGTTGCATATGAGGGGGAACCGATGGTGTTGAAGAACGAAGTGGAAGCTGCCTTGAAAGAACTGGTGAAACACAAGCCTCCAGGAATTGATGGGATACCAATAGTGATGTTTCAACAAACAGATGCAGCACTGGAGGTGTTAACATGTTTATGCCAACAGGTTTGGAAAACAACTACTTGGCCAACTGACTGGAAGAGATCTATATTTGTGCCTATTCCCAAAAAAGGGGATCCAACTGAATGTGCAAACTATCAGACAATATCATTAATATCACACACCAGCTAAATTCTACTAAAGATCATTCAGAAGCAACTGCAGCAGTATATAGACAGCGAATTACCGGAAAATCAAGCAGGATTCAGAAGAGGGCGGGGAACCAGGGACATTATTACTGATGTCAGATGGATATTAGCCAAAAACAGAGAATATCAGAAAGATGCCTATCTATGTTTTATTGACTACACAAAGGCATTTGATTGCATGGATCATAACAAATTATGGATAACACTTTGGAAAATGGGAATACCAGAACACTTAATTGTGCTCATGAGAAATCTGTACATGAACCAGGAGGCAGTTGTTCGAATAGAACAAGGAAACACTGAGTGGTTTAAAGTTGAGAAAGGTGTGCATCAGAGCTGTATACTTTCACCCAATCTCTTCAATTTATACGCTGAGCAAATAACCCAAGAAGCTGGACTTTATGAGGAAGAACACGGCATCAAGATTGGAGGAAGACTCATTAACAACCTGCATTATGCAGATGACACAACTCTACTTGCTGAAAGTGAAGAGGATTTAAAACATTTACTGATGAAGATCAAAGATCATAGCCTTCAATATGGGTTACGACTAAACATCAACAAAACAAAAATCCTTACGACTGGGTCAGCACGCAACTTCACGATAAATGGAGAAAAGATTGAGGTTGTCCAAGATTTTGCTTTGCCTGGCTCTATAATCAACACCCATGGAGGCAGCAGTCAAGAAATCAAAAGACGCATTTCTCTAGTAAAAGCTGTGGCAAAAGATCTCTTTAGAGTATTGAAAAGCAAAGATGTCACACTGAAGACGAAGGTGCGTCTGACTCATGCCATGGTATTTTCAGTGGCATCATATGGTTGTGAAAGCTGGACATTGAACAAGAGAGACAGAAAAAGAATTAATGCTTTTGAATTGTGGTGCTGGAGACATCTGTTGAATATACCATGGACTGCCAAAAGAACCAACAAATCTGTGCTAGAAGAAGTGCAACGAGAGTGCTCCTTGGAAGCAAGAATGGCCAGACTGCGTCTTACATATTTCGGACATGTAGTCAGGAGAGATCAGTCCCTGGAGAAGGACATCATGTTTGGGAGAGTGGCAGGTCAACGCAAAAGAGGAAAACCCTCCACCAGATGGATTGACACAGTGTCTGCAACAATGGGCTTAAACATAAATAAGATGGTTTGCCTGGCACAGAATCGGCAAGTGTTTCGATCTGCTGTACATAGGGTTGCTCTGAGTCGGACTCGACTGGATGGCACCTAACAACAACAATATATATATATGTATTTGTTCTCCATTCATATATATATATATATATATATATATATATATATATATATATATGTATAAATAAAATTATGTCATTTGCTGGAAAATGAATAGAGCTGGAGATCATCACGTTAAATGAAATAAACCAGATTTGGAAAGACAAATCTATGTTTTCTTTCATACTTGGAATTTTGATTAAAAATGTGTGTGTGTATATGAGTGTGTGTGTGTGTGTGTGAGAGAGAGAGAGAGAGAAAGAAAGAGAGAGAGAGAGAGAGAGATGTCATGAAAGTAGAAGGGAGAGTATTTGGAGAGTGGAAGGGGACGAGTGGAGGGGTTGACAAGAGAGGAAAATGAAAGAGTGAATATGAGCCAAGCATGGTGGCGCATGCCTGTAATCCCAGTAGCTTGGGAGGCAGAGACTGGAGAATCACAAGTTTGAGAGCAGAGGCAATCTGCGTAATTTAGCAAGACCTTGTCTCAAAAAAAGTAAAAAAAAAGTGGGCTAGGGGTGCAGCTCCGTGGTGTAGCACTTGCAAAGCATACAAGCATGAGCCCCTGGGTTCAATCCCCCAGTACTGCCAAAAAAAGGGTGAATATGAGCAAATGTATATGATATACATGTATGAAAATGTCAAAACAACATCCACCATTTTGTACAATAAATATATGCTATAAAAAAAAAATCAAGTCCAGCCCCCAAATCTCTCTGGCTTCCTGTCTTGCCATGTGACCTCTCCTGGCAGTAAGCGCTCTTGTCCTGGGCCCTCTACCATGATGTGATATGTCCCAGGGGGCCCTCACAAAGACCAACTCAATGGCACTGCCTGATCTTGGACTTCCAGCCTCCAGAGCTGTGAGCTAAATAAACATCCTTTCTTTATAAACCACCAAGCTTTAGGTATTTTGTATAGCAATGAAAAATAGACTAATATATTTCTTGCTACTTTATTTTTCCCTGTGTGAGTAATTGGCACAACATAAGAAAATTGCATTTTTCCTTTCTCTCTCCCAGTTTCAAGTTTGAATATGTAGACAAGTTGCCACTCCAACTGAGATGGGCAGTATTAAGCTGTAAGATTGAACTGTATTAAAATAGATGATTCTGAAAAAGGATATAATGTCTTGAGCCTGGGCTAATTCCCAAGGATAGAGAAAAGTGTAAAATCAAGCTATTTGAGAAAAATTGTGGTGGTATCAAATGAAGAGACACCAACACAGCAGGTGTTATGCCACAGGAGGCCTTTTGAAGTGCTTAGAGCCCCTGTCAGTAGGAGGCTCATTGGCCTTTGATGGTGGGAGAGACACTAGCAAGCCTGCTCTCTTTCTCCCCAGCCCAAGGATGTGGATCATTAATGCTGGAGAAGGAATTTTCTTTTAAATGCAACTTTCAATTTTAAGATAATTATGGATTCATGTACATGGATTCATGTTCTGAAATAGCATTCAGAGATTATTGTTTACCCAATTCACTCTACAGTAGCATCTCAGAAAACGGTAGTGCAATATTATAACCAGTACATCAGTGTGGATAACAGCTAATTTCATGTGTGTGTGTGTGTACGTCTGTTTATACATGTGCATTTAGGTCTATAGAGTGTTGGCTCATGTGCAGGTCCCTGTATCTGCCACTGCAGTCAAAATATAAAACAATTCCATTGCTCTTTTAAAAATTATTTACTGAGGTGAAATTCACATAAAATCAAATTCATCATTTTAAAGTGTCTCTTTGACATATCATATGCCATCATTGTGGAGTTTCTTCTTTTTTTTTTCCTCTTTCCTTCTTAGCACCTCCATACTTTCTAACACTGTAAGATATTTCAAGTCCTGCAAGATGTTTCTGTCCTAGTCCTAGACTCTGCTGTAACCTAAGGTGCTCTTATTGGAGAGCAATGTTAGAAACCAAGCCCTGGGCACAGGGGTGCTCATTATTCCTGGGTACCAAGACTTCTGAGACCTCTTAGGAGACAGAGCAAGGAAGGAGGTGTGTATTCAAGCCTGCTTGTGTGTGCATACCTATGTACATTTTTATGTAAGATCTGTTTCTATATCAAGCTAAGCATGGGTTCATGATGGTTCTACATCCCTAATCTATCATCATGGACCATTCTGTTATTCTGTCCTTGGCTTATGTGTAAACTTCCTCCCCACAGGGAGGAACCTGGCTTTTTTTGTCTCCCAAACTGGTCTTTAATTGTTCACTTCCAATGCATGTGTTTAGTGATTTCAGATTATCCAGTGCCTCTGTGTGTGTGTGTGGGGGGGGCTTCATCAATTAGCATCATGCTCAAGTCCTTTTGCCTTTAGTCTCATGGACCCCATGTAGGATACGGCCTAGAGAGGAAGGAAAAGGGCACGGCTCTGGGTCTGAATGGCTTGAGGATTATCTAGCCCACCTCGAGGCCTGAGGTGCACTCAGGACCCTTGTGTGACGCACTGAGTCGCACACCCAGCTTGAGTCCACGAGGTCTGAGACTGCATGGCTAAAATAGTCCCTAACAGCTTGCCTTGCCTTAGGTACACCTGGCTTGAGCCTTGGGAGGAGCCCATGAGGCCTAGCCCATATGGTGAGGCAAGATGGCCCCTGACCAGCACAGCCGGGGTGTGTCCCTCCTTAAATTTCTAACCACATCATATCACTTGATGTCACCTGATTGGCTAACTCAAAACATCACTGTGACATCGCAAGTTCTGATTGGCTGCCCCAAGAGGCTTATAAGAGCAGTGCACAGGCGCAGAGATCAAGTTGGAGAGAAGGAATAGAGCTTGCTGTTTGGATTACAGCAAAGTCAAGCCCTGAGATAACATCAATCTAGCTCCCAGAGTGGGTTCCTTTGTAATACTCAAGAGAGGCTGGCTAGCTGAGGGAGGAGTTTCAGTTCCTTGCCAGAATTGAGCCCCACAACCCCACTCAATCCCAAAGTCACTTAGTCAGCACTCCTTTAGTGAGGCTGTGTCATGCATTTGAAAGACAGGGTCTTTTGCCATGGTCTGTGTTTGTATCCTGAGATCCACCACCCTCCTAATGAGTAAGAATTTGTACACATTTGGGTTTCACTCTCAGTGCTCTAAGGTCTATGGGTTTTGACAAATGCTTAATGCTATGTCTCTATGATGTCATCCTCATACCAAACGTCACAGCCCTGAAAATTCCTCATGTCTCGCCAATTGAACTTTCCCTCTCAGCCGCCTGGACACCCCTGGTCTTTCTTTTATAATATAGTTTTTCTTTTTTACCATCTCACATAGTTGAAATGACACAGTAGGCAATCTTTTCAGAGCTGGATTCTTTCACTTATCAACATGTATTTAAGGTTCACCCCTGTCTTTCATGGCTTCTTATCTCATTTCTTTTTATTGTTGAGTAATTTTCCATTGTGTGGATACACCATGGTTTGTAAATCCTTCACTTATTAAAGAAAACCTCTGTTGCTTGCTGTTATTAGTCATTATGAATAAAGCTGTTATAAAAATTTGTGCACTGGCAACTCAGGAGGCAAAGGCAGGAGGACTGTGAGTTTGAGGCCAGAGGAAGTGTGAATAATTTAGCAGGACCTTGACTCAAAATAAAAACTAAGAACTAGGGTGGGGGTGCAGTTCAGTGGTACAGTTTTTGCAAAGCATACACAAGGCTTGAGTTCAACCCCTAAGTATGAAAAAAAATCGTGCACTAATTTTTATGTTGTCATAGGTTTTCAACTCTGTTGGTAAATACCTATGAATATAATTTCTGGACTGAGATTTCTAAAAAAATGTAAATTGTCTTCCAAATTGGCTCTAGCATTTTGTGTTGTTGCAAGAATGAATGAGAATCATTTGTTCTTTAAATTTTAGCCATCCTAATAGGTATGTAGGGCTGTCTTATTTTATTTGCAATTCCCAGTGATAAAATTATATTGAACATTTTTTCATTTACTCATTTACCATCCTTATATTTTCATTGGTGAGATGTCTGTTCAGCTCTTTTACCTGTATTTTGCTTGGGTTTTGTTTAAATTGGGTTGTGTTTTTAGGTATTTTTTATATATTTTGTATATAAATCTTTTATGCAATATGTGTTTTACAAATATTCTCTCATATCCTAAGGCCATTCTTTGCTTCTCTTGACAGTGTCCTTGACTGAACATATATTTTTCAATTTAATAAAGTCCACATTTTCATCATTTTTTAATTTCATGGATAGAGCTTTTGGTGTTGCATCTAAAAACTCAGCACTAAATTCAGAGTCATCTAGAGTTGGGGGGATTTGTCATTTGACAAATTCAATTTCTGGCTCTCATTGACTTACAAGTGGTCCTTACTACATTTATAAGTGACATTTGACAAAGCAGATTACTCTTTGTAGGCATATTGTATATACTTGATTTCTAGGATACCACCCTTTCTTGTTTCCTTCCTTCATTTCTTCCTTCCTTCTTTCCTTCCTTCCTTTCTCTTTCGCCCTTCTTTCCTTTCTCTCATCCATTCTTCCTTCCTTCCTTCCTTGTTTTCTTTCCTTCCCTCATACCCTCCCTTCCTTCCTCCTACATCATTGGCCATTCCTTCTCCATCTCCTGGTTGATTTCTCTTTAATTCTCTGATTTTTAAATACAGGAGTACTATAGGGCTAACTCTTATGACCACTTTACTTTTCTGTATATGCTCATGCCCTTAAGTGACTTTACCTGGTCCTGTCTTTAAACATCATCCATGTAAGATTGACCCACAAATGTTTATATCCTTCTAGGGCCTATTCTTCTCATTATAGATTCAGATATGCCTGACTGTATCTCCAAGTTGATTGCATCTAGAATTTGTTGTTGTTAGGTGCCATCGAGTTGTCTCTGACTCATAGCGACCCTTATAGGGTCAATGGCTGATTGTTTTGGGATTACCTTGGGAGTGGATGGCTGTGTCCTTCTCCTATTTTTGTCATGCTGGGAATCAAACCTGGGACCTCAGAGACTGCAGAGCCGAGCTCTACCAACTGAGCTAAATCCCAGCCCCTCATTCTCACGCCAAAACTTGTACTTCCTAGAGTTTTCTCATCTCAGTGACTGACAATTACCAAGGGGTCAATATTTTCTTGGGTGGTAAGAATAAAAGATGGTAACAATTTCGTGGACACAGTCTTGGAGCTGCTAAGTATAATAAGCAGACAATGCTTCCTGAAGGTGCTCTCTGTGGGAGATAGCTTGGCAAGTGGCTACCATTATTCCCTCTTGTTTTAACATGCACTTGAATGATCTCCTCTGACCCTGACTCCATGCTGGCCATGTGACTGACTTTGACCAAAAACATGTGGAAGAAGTAATGTGAAGTTTCTGAGCCTGGGCCTTGAGAGACTTTGTAGCTTTGGTTCTGATTCTTCTGGAATTCTTCTCTGGGACTAGCATGTGCAAAAGCCAGACTAGTTTCCTAGAGAATAAGATACCACATGAGACAGAAATGACCCTTCCCAGCTGAGATCCCCTACATCAACCAACTTATAATCAATGTAACTGCCAGATACGTGATTGATGGCACCCATGACCATCTGTCTATGGTTGAGTCATTCAATGGCAGTGGCCATCTGTGTGACCCAGGCAGGACCAGCAGAAGACCTCACTTGAGTCCAAGCTAGATGGTTGACCCATAGAATTTTGAGCAAGTAATACAATTTTGTATTAAGATACCGAGTTTGGGATGTTCATTATGGAGCAGAGGATATCTATGATATAGGGGCCAGGCCATACTTCTTGTCTTTACTGTCCAGTGTTGCCCAGTATTGACTTGGCAGCTTTGGGAAATGTATTTATTTGAATATGACCATGGGGCATGGGCTATGTGTATTTTTGTCCAAAAGAAAACTTCACTTCATGCCTTCTTTTCTTTTATAATTTAGTAAAGTCTGCATGGGGTCACTGTGTCAAAGGAGCTCCCTTGGGGTCATTGTGAGATGGCTGGGGGGCCAGAGTGAGAGACCATGGCAAACATGGGATAGAGTTCAGTCATTCAACTACAATGCCTTGCAAAGGAGCAGAGCCAGCCTTTGATGGTCCTTAGCCCTTTCTTACTGATAGCATTTGCTTTGCCTTATGTTTCCTTCTGGTTGCTGTCTGTGTCAAGGAGGGTTTCATTCTGTTGTGCGTAGAGTTGCTGTGAATCGGACCTGATTCCATGACACCTAACAATAACAACAACAACAACAACATCCTCTCGTAAGCACTGAACCAGTACCTTTCCTGTTCATTAACTCATTCAGCAAACAGCTATAAATCAAGGTCTTCCCCAGGTCAGTCCCTATTGGTCAAGCATTACAGAAATAGAGGAATTAATTTCAGCCCTGAGGAGCAGATAAATCCTAGGATACATTTAACATAATCTACAAACAGAGTGGGAAGATGAATGGGACACACTGGAGTCCTGGAAAGGGAACAGTTAACAAGCAGGGAGTGGGGAGTCGGGAAATGTTCCCAAAGTTGATGGGAGCTGAATGAGTCCAGAGGGAAAGTAGGAAAGCAGGGGCGGTTCTGCATCCCCAGGGAGGCCCTGGGCCAGGGGAAAGACCGACAGTGCAAAATGGAGCAGCGTAGGCAGATGGCCACTGACCTTGGCCCCAGAGCCAGCTCCTCTGTTAGGGGCTGTGCCAGGGCTGTGCCCCTGAGCTGCAGTATGTTCCCAGTGCCTGGTGGGAACTCACACAACTTATCTGCTCTGTGGGGGTTACACTGGGGTGATCTAAGTTTGGGGACCCTGCAGTTTGTATGGAATGAACAGATCTGAGTCCATCACTGGTGCACACGTGTGCAAATCTCTGTTGGGAAAATACTGAGGGCTAGACTAAGCATCTTCCGCTTCTCTGGACACTGCCAGTTTTCCAAAACAGCACTTGGTTAAGTGTCTTTATTTTTGCAGTGAATCGAGCCAATTTCCTCTTGACTGGAATTGTAGCAAGGCCCTCAACACCCCAGGGGTCCCGGTGAAGCTTTTTGCCAATTCCAAGATCAGCTCAGCAGGTGTGTGCAGGCCGTGTGAAAGGAACAGGAAGGGGCTTTGGAGCCAGACTGGCCTGGGATTGAATCCTGCTTTTGTCACTGACTGGCTATGGGCCCTGAGCAAGACACATAGCACCGAGGCTGCTGTTTTGTGTCCCATGGAGCTGGCGACATTGAAGGAGTTAAATAAAGTCCTGTGTACAGTGGGCCTGGCTGAGAGCTCACGCGTGATGCATGTGCAGTGAATGGCTGTGTCAACATTGGAAGTGTTTTCTGCAGGTGGCAACAGCAGTGGGAAGGGCTTCAGTGCAAATCACAGGCTTGCAAGGAGCTCAAGGGGCTGTCATACCATTGTTGTTGTTAGGTGCCGTCAAGTCGTGTCTGACTCATAGTGACCCTTATAGAGTTTTCAATGGCTGATTGTTTCGGGATTGCCTCAGGAGTAGGTTGCCACGTCCTTCTTCCATTTTTGCAGTGCTGGGAATCAAACTCAGGACCTTAGAGACTACAGAGCGGTGCTCTACCATCTGAGCTAAATTCCAGCCTGTCATAACATGTTGTTGTTGTTGTTAGGTGCTGTCGAGTCGGTATCTGACTCATAGCGACCCTCATAGGGTTTTCAATAGCTAAGTGCTTCGGGATTGCTTTGGGAGTGGATTGCCAGGACCTTCTCCCATTTTTGCGGTGCTGGGAATTGAACTTGGGACCTCAGAGACTGCAGCGCAGCACTCTACCCACTGAGCTAAATCCCAGCCCTTGTCATAACATAGTGTACTGAAATTTAGGAATTTGAGGTTTGCAGAGGCTCCAAGGTTCTCATGGAAAGCCTGCCCTTCCTATTTTAACAACAATTTCTTTTATCTCCAGTTCACAACAGATTTGTAGATGGTACAGTGAGGGTGGGGGAAGTATCATTGGAGGAGAATCCACCCCTCCACAAGTATTCCGACAGCAGTGGTCAAAGGTAGCTGAGGGTTGGCAAAAAAAAAAAAAAAAAAAAAAAAAAAAAGAAGAGAAGAGAAGAGAGAAAAAGATAGACATAAGGAAGGAAAAGAGAGTGAACAACCCCCTTGCCCACACCTCTAACCCTTTGATGGAACTCACACCCTCCATGGGTTGGCATGGGAAACCCTAATCTGCAGCAGCTGTTGGCCTCAGTGCCCTTGGTCTGTATTCTGCTGCCTTGATGGCCTTCCTGGGAGTTTTGTGGTTGCACTCCATGCTGGGTCCCCCCCCACACTGCCACCGTGCACATCTCTTGGCTGTGCTGGTGCGTCCCTTCGACACGGCCCTCCAAATCTCATTGGGTGCACTGATGCCCCAGGCAGGGCAAGGTCACGAGACAGACCACTGAGAAAGGCGACTCAATCTGAGTCTCTTTAGGGGAACCAGGGAGACCCTCACCCTGGAAGGATCAGGGCAGCACAGCACAGCCTGGGAAATCCAGGAAGCCCGCACCCAGCCCCTGCAGAGTTCCAGCTAGAAGGCGGGGTATGAGGGAATGCTTCCACCAAAAACACTCATGAGGAAAACCATCCAGAGATACTTGGTTTTTTGATACTTGGCTTCCACCCGGCCATCCTGGACACTGAAAGGGAAGGTGTTTTGACCTCCCTTTGAAATATTGGACCTGTAGAGGTCCCACAGCCAGTCCACACAGCTGACCCAGAGCAGGTCCTCAGTCCAGGGACACTTGCCATGGGCCAGGTGAGCTGTCTCTGAGGGCATGCACACATGTATTCAAGGTATTGAGAAAGTTCAGGGATCCCCAGGCTGCAGGGGTCCTGGATCCTGAGGGACCAAATCCTGTGCTGCGGTTTGCATAGGGTTTGAGTGTCTCCCCCAAAGCCCAGTGTCAGAGGCTTGGGTCCCCAATGTGGGGGTGCTGGTGTGAGGGAAACCTCAGAGACAGTCTCTAGTACAAGGCAATTAGGTCACCGGGCACTGCCTCCGAGGAGGGATAACTGCTGTCTCATGGGAAGTATTCGGATAGGGGCAGATTTCTTAGGGGCTTGGTATCTGTGAGAATGGGCTGTGATAAGAGTGAGCAGGCCTTTCCTGGTTATCACCTTCCTTGATTGCTCACCTACCCCTTTCATATGGCCAGTCTATTCTCTGCCCCTATGCCACAATATCATGTAGCCAGAGGGCCCCAGCAGGGCATGTGTACCATGCTGTTTGGACCTTCCAGCCATTGGAATTGTGAGCCATATAAACCTCTTTACTTTATAAAATACCCAGCTTCAGATATTTTGCTATAGCAACATAAAACAGGCAATACAGCATAGCTACCTCAGGAGATGAGGCAGCGAAGATGGTTATAAATACAGGCAGAGAAGGGATGGAAGGGAGTCTTGTGTAAGCCATAGCCTCAGGACATAGGCTGAAAGGAGAAATCCAGTACGATAAAGAGGCCCAGAGGCTGCGCCATTGGATACACTTCTCACTCCTGCATGTAGGCTGCTGTACCTAAATCCTGGGTGGAGGAGACAGAGGAGAGTTGCAGAGGTAGGTGAGTCTGCCTGGCAGCCTGCTCTCCTCCTGTACAGCCTGGGGCTTTGACACTGCACCTGTCTTGGTACAGGGTCTGCTCCTCACTGACCCCAGGTAGGTATACAGGACGTGTATACCTACCCTGTGCTGCTGCGGGGTACCACAGCCTGAGCCAGCACATGTGCAATGATGTCTGCATTCGAGGGGGCCCAGGTTGTGCCTCTGCTGAGAGGCCAGGGAAAAATTTAAAGATAGACAGGTTGAAATGATGTTTTTACTTGTTATATTTTCCAAATTAGGACATTCAAAAAGTTAATTCTTGCTAACTATAGCTAGCCATTTCTCCAAAGAAAGGGCATTTTGACACCAGAAGAAAATGATACCTTGAATAAAGGACCAACTCTTATGTTGACTGAATAGATTAAGTTTCTGATATTTTCTGTCTTTTTTCTCCTTTCTCCAAGAATCTATGGAAAGGTTGTTGTGGATCAGGACAGCTTAGATGGTTTCAAGCTGTCCTAGATTCAAATCTGCTGCCCTCATTGAATGGACCTGATTTTGGGTACAGGATTTAACATCTTTGAGTGTATTAGGCAGGTTCTCCAAAGACACAGAACCAATAAGATATGCATATATATGCACATGTGTGTGTGTGTTTGTATGTGTGTATATATATTCATATTCCTCTGTATCCATGGGGATTGGTTCCAGGACTCCTGCAGATACTAGAGTACAAAGATACTCAAATAACTTATATAAAATGATGTAGTATTTTGCTTATAACTTATAGTGCATCCTCCTGTATACTAAATAACTGATAGATGACTTATAATACCTACTACAATGCAAATATTATGTAAGTAATTATTATACTATATTGTTCAGGGAACTGGCTCAGTATAGATACAATTTTAAAAAAATATTTTCAATCTATGGTTGGTTAAATCTGGGAATGCAAAACCCTCAGGCACAGAGGGTTAAATGAATAAAGAAATAGGTAAATAAGTTTGTGTGTTTGTGTTCATGTGTGCATATGCAAGTGCATGTGGAGAGATGGTGCAGTCTTTGTTGTCAGGTGCTGTTGAGTCAGGTCTGACTCATAGCCACCTTCATAGTGTTTTCAATAGCTGATTACTTTGGGTGTGGATTGTCACATCCTTTTCCCATTTTTTGGTGCTAGGGATTGAACCTGGGTCCTCAGGGAGTGCAGAGCAGCACTCTACCATTTGCAAAACCTGCAAGATGGGCCAGCAGGCTGGAGATCCAGAGAAGTTTGCAACTTCGCAGTTTTGACATCTTCTGACACAGTTCCTTCTTGCTGTGGGCAGACAGCCTTTGTTCTGTTCAGACCTTCAACTGATTACACATGGCCCACCTACATTATAGAGAGCAATCTTTTTTACTTAGAATCCATTAAATGTTAATTTCATCTAAAAAATAAAAACAAAAATGAAAACAAAACACCTGTGCAGAAGCATCTACAGTAATGTTTGATCACATATCTGAACACTATGGTCCAGTTAAGTTGATGCATGAAATTAACCATCACAGTGAACCTCAAGTTTTCTTGACTTATAAATTAAAATAATAATCCTTTCCTCACCAATTGATTAAGAAGACTTCATCAATGCTGTCCCACGAAGCCTGTGGTGGTGTCCAGGACTCCCCGGAGCTCTGCAGACATCATCCTGGTCTCCAGGTTCTGAGGCCTGGGGTGGTCAGTGAGCTCTGCACCGTGGCTTTGCCACTGCTCTCTTACTGGACAGTGGGCCCATCTGCCTCGCAGGTGCTGTCGAGGGAGGGCAGTTTCATGTTCACTTCAGTACCTAGACCCATGCACAGACCCTGGAAGATGGTAGGAAGGTTGATGTACTGGATCAACTGGAGAGATTTTAGGCTGGACTCTAGGCCTCTATCAGCTATTTTCTCAGAGCTTGGCTTGCTCTCCACTTCGGCTGCGGTCTGTCTGCTCTTTCTGGCCCCACAGCCGCAGGTGAGACTCATGGTCTGCATTCTGGGCTCCCATGATGGCTTTCTGCCACTGCCTGTCCTACCAAAACCCCTCCAGACATCTGGAGTCCCATCTTGGCACAGGGGAGCTGCTCAGATCCGCCTCTGGAGAAGAATCTCTACAGGGGCTCACGGAGGTGTGCCAGGCCATGTCATCTATGGGGGTCTCCATTACTCAGAGCCGGCATGTCCCCCTTCAGTCCCAGATGACACCTTGTGCTGGCCAGCCACCTGAGGACCCGCTTGCCTGCGCCTATGTCTTTCCACTGCTTCTCGAGGCACCATAAACCTTCTCGTCATCCTGAAGGACCTTCTCACTGTCTTGGGGACCTGCTGTTGTCACCCTGCCACCTTCAGCACAACACGTTCTCTGGGAACCCAGAGGGTGGATAACAAGGCTCTCTCACTTTATCCTGTGAGCGTTAGTGAGCAGTGCTCTACTCCCTTGTTCTGGGACCCAGGCGCCTCTTGTAGAATGCTGTCCCCACCTGACCTGCCCCTAGAGCCCTGTCTGTCTTGCTGAGCCTGACATAATGACCATGAGAGTGTCTGGGAGTCACGGGAGCAAGTTCTCTGGCCCTCTGGGTGGCTTGCTCCACCTTCAGACCCCAGAGTCCATGTCTGTGATTTGTCATTCAGCAAAGCTACTGCTAAGAACTCATGAGCTCCTGAGTGTCCAAGTGTGCAGACAGAGAGGGTGCTCCAGAGAGATGGCCCACCCACCCCTGGCCACACCCCAAGATGCCTGGTGCTGCCTCCAGCCTGACCCACACCCCCATGTGGTCAGTCTCCCCACCCACTGCCACACACATGGAGCATGGGACAGAGCTGCTCTCTCTTCTGCCGTCAGGGAGGGGGTGAGCTGGTTGGGCACAGAGCTGTTGGGTTAGAAGGGTGGGCTGTCGGGGGCTGGCTGCCCTCCCTGGGTGGTGGCCTCAGGCCTGGGGCTCACAGAGTTTCCACGTGCTGGACCATGTCTCTTGGAACCTGCCCTCTCGACCCCTGGCCCCGCTCTCTGCCCCTCCACCTTCTTCTCTGGCTCCTCCCTGAGGACATTTATGGAACCGATGTGCTTGCTGGGTGCCGAGGCGGCCCTGCTCTCTGGCCTGTGCAGAGAGCTCTCCTCCCGCCTCTCAGCGGAGCCAGCCCCTGGATTCTTCCTCATGCATCCTTCAGGAGCTGACCTGCGTTCACTCCCTCACCCCCACCCTTCCAATCCACCAAGGCCACCCACTCTATTCAAGGCCCTGCATGGCATTGGTGTAGGCTCACCAGCAGCCATAAGAGTTCTGAGCCATCCCACCCGGCAGCAGCTTGGCCAGCTGCAGTCAGGAGCCAGCACAGAAGACCACACTGTTCCCTGCCTCCTCCAGCACCCTGCCATGAGCTCTTACAGAGTGAAATGACACTAATTAGCAGAGAGAAAGCCTTGAAGTTGGGGTGGAGGGGAGAGGTCAGCCTGCCAGGCAGAGCCAACTTGATTTTGGTTATTTATTGAGTGGTAGAAAAAGGAAAGCATGTCATTAAGCCTTCATTGAACACCAGGGGGTTACCATTAGCACTGTGAGTGGAGACCTTGCAACAGGTCCTTAAGCTCAGAGTGTGCAGGGGAGAGGAGCAGAATCAGCTGGAGGAGAGGCCCGAGGCCTCGGAGCTCACAGCCCTATTCACTGCACCTCCACAGGCAGGAAGAAGAGGGCCTGGAAGGGCCTGGGATGGGCTGTCCAGGCCCCATCCTCTCTAGCCTCAGGAGAGCCTGGGCCTGGGCCCTGACTTGTCACGTGGTAGAGCCCCACCCACTAGCTGCCCTGAGCTCCACAGAAACCACATTGAGACACCTGGTTCGCTTGTGTCTCATCTCAAGACTGGGGGTATTTGGAAGCCAGGACTGAGTCATCCTCCTCTCACGGATGACAGCCTGCATGGGGCTGGCACTCAAGGAACATCACCTGCTCTCACTGGGACCCCATAGCTCTTCTGGGGAAAGAGACTTGATTCCCATCAGTGACCGAGCAGTCAGCTGGCAGGCCTGAACTGTGCCTTATTTGAACAAGGAGGCAGACTGTCCTCATACCCCAGCCATGAGGACTAGGCTGCCACTTTTGTGGAAAGCAGTTTCTGGTGCCTTGTGTGTTATCCACATAGCAGCTCCTGTGGCCACCTCGGGAGTGGGATGTGGCCCTGTGACACCTGCTAAGATAGAAAGGCTATTGTTAGGTGCTGTCAAGTTGTGTCCGACTCATAGCGACCCTCATAGGGTTTTCAATGGCTGATTGTTTCGGGATTGCCTTGGGAGTGGATTGCCACATCCTTCTCCCATTTTTGCAGTGCTGGAAATCAAAATCTGGAGCTCAGAGACTGCAGAGCGGCACTCTACCAACTGAGCTAAATCCAAGCCCCGAGGATAGAAAGGAATGTTTTTTGTTTTGTTTTGTTTTGCTTTGTAGTGCTGAGGATCATACCCAGGGCCTTACCCATGCTAGGCAAGTGCTTCACCACTGACCTATACCTCCACCCCCGAGAGTACTCATGTTTGAAGCCCTTGAATCCAGCAGGCCACCCCAAGAGGGATGCTTTTTTGAAGGCTGAACAGTGATGCTTTCAGGTCTGGTGGGCCAGTGGTGGCCGAGCACCTCCATGTGCTTTATAACTTTATCCTCAGCAGTCCTCTGTGAGGGGGACTCCCACCCTCTTACAGAGGGGGCATGGCCCTCCTAAGGACAGGGAAGCGGCAGGAGGGTCAGGACCAGACCCAGACTCATTGCACCTGCCAGCCGGCAGCTGGGGACTCGCTTCTCCCTTCTGTGCTGGTCTAGCAGCTGGGCAAGGTTTCCCTGCTCCGGCATCACTTGGTTTTGCCATCCAGTCCCAGGTTCTAAAGGGCCTTGGAGCTTCTGCTTTTCCCCTTGTTGGACCCAGTTCCATGTCGGGGTCTCGATCTGGAGTCAGAATGCTGAGATTACATGGAGTGAAGAGAGAGGACTAGGCAGCTGCGGGGGCTTCAGCCACCACAGTGTAGGCACTCTACACTGTGGATAATGTCTTCTAGAATGTTCCAGCCCATCTGGGCTCTCAGTTGAATGCAGCAACGTGAATGGCTTCAGCCACTATCACGTTTGGTAGAACTCTTCAGTTGAGCCTGGCTCAGATTCCTGAATAAACAGTTACTATTTTAACCACTAAGTTCTGGCTGGGCATGCAGCAAAGGATGATATCTAAAAGAATTGACACTTATTACCGAATATCATTCAATACCCAGCCCAGACTCACACTTCCCCACTTTTCTCAAAAATGGGCTTTAGGTTCTTTTATGGGGACCAGGGTCTATTATGCCCACATGCTACACATGGTTGTGTTTCTCCAGTTTCATTTATTCCGTAAGATTTCCCCCTTCTTCTCTTGCTTGATGGATAATGGCAGGCAATTGGTTCTAGGCTGGCTATTTGTTCACATGCAAGGCCTGGCCAGTTGCATCTTTATAGTGTAGTTTAACTTGTTCTGTCCCTTGGATATGTTAGTAATTGGTCATTAGCACACGAGGTTTCTTGGACCCAGTTTAAATTGGCAGGAATCCTTCTGAGGTGATGCTGTGATTGGTTTGAGCCTGTGCCATGCATCGGAAGCACATTCTACCTAGTTGTCCCCGACAGTGACAACTCCAGGTCTGGTGGGCCAGTGGAGGGTTCAGAGGGTGGTATGACCCTCTGAACCCTCCATGGGCAGCCTCACATGAGAGATTTTAATGGGAAGCCAGCCCTGAGAACCCTGGCTGGGCCTTGCCCTCTCCCTTTTCAGGTGAGCTGAGAGGCCTGTGACTGTCCCAGGTCACACAGTGGTTCACGGCAGCCATGGCCCCTGCATCCCCGCTGTGCCGGAAGCCCAGGCTCTCGCACAGTCAGGCCCACTTCCTGCAGGTGGTTCTCTGGGACTCTCCCTGTGTCCCCTACATGCCCTCTTTACTGTGGACATTTTGGGGTCCACTCCAGCCCGGCAAAAGATCATGGAGCTTCTTGTCAATGCCAGTCCACTTCACTCAGGGACCCTCGGGAACGAGAAAGAGCTGGTCGGTGGTGCCAAGAAGGACCTCGGGAGCCTTCAGTAACAAACAGAAACGTTTATTAAGCTACTCTTTTGCAGGAGAGCCTAAAGATTATGCAGCTGTGTAGCCAGCAGCATGGGTTGCTGCTGCTATGATGGGCTAATAGCTCTATCAAGGTGCCAAACAGCTCTGATGATGCTGCCTCTCACCAGTCGTCTTCTCCTCTCACCTCCTTCCCGGGGCGGGGGTGTTGAGAGCTCTTCTTGACTTATTCAAGGTCTTCTTTCTTGACTCTCAGAGCCTTGACTCTCGGCTTGATTGAAGGTCTTCGCAAAGTCAGGAGTGGGGTGTGATGATCAGGATCCAGGTGATCAGAAGGAAGAGACAAAAGGACGTGTGGGGTAGTTGGTGGTCTGTTTATATACACTGTAGGTGGGGGCATGGTATAGGATATAACCAGTCAGAGAGTGGCTCATACCAGGAGGGGCAGGTCTCCGTGAGGGAGTTTGGAAAAGTGCACTTATGATTGGTGGGTTAAGTGCAGACTGGACCAATCACTAAACAATTGGGTAACCAATTGGGTGGCTATAGGTAGCCAATCAGGTTGAAGGAGGCCACGCCAGAGCTGGGTTGTTTGGGGGTCGTCTTGGATCACTAGATGGGAGGGGTAGGAGTAAAGTAGGTGAAGGGTTAACTGAGACTTGGGTAGCCATATTGGCTCTTAGGGAGTCAAATAGGTCCCAGTCCAGGTTCCTGGGTTAAGGGTTACCAAAGGTGGGAGAAGCAGGGCAGGAACTAGGCAGGATCTGGGGAGGGCTCAGACCTCATCCTGGACTGAGCAAGCCTCGGCCCCAGCACCCTCCAGGTCCAACCCGGGGGTGTCTGGATAATTTCCTACATGGACAGTGTCAGGGCATTTCCCTGTGACATCTGGTGACACTGAGGAGGAACTGGAGGGACCCACTGACTGTTATCTAACTACAATGAAGGTCTCATTTCCAAGGTGTGGAAGGGGCTGGGAAGCCCAGCAAGCCACCCCGAGTGCCGCACGCAGGGCGGATCCACCTCTAGACACCTCGTAAAAGATCTGGCCTGTGCTCAGCCCTGGCTCCCACTGGCTCCATCAGAGGCAGTCTTACCCTCGAACTCAAGGGGAGGTCGGTTCCTGGTCAATCAGTCAAGTGTCTGTCCACAAATGGCCTCTGGTGTCTGTCGTCCAATGCGAGTCCCAGGCAGTCCATGCTGGAGCCGGAAGAGACCGTTCTCACCTCCTGGGCATTGTCCATGCCACCCACACCACCTGCAGTATTCCTCTCCCTTCTGCCACACACTCAGGGTTCCCACTCATTCCATGACAGCTGCCCTGCTTGCCACGCTGGGCTAGCTTGGCCTTCTGTGGACATCACCCATCTCTCCATGCTGCAACAGGACATGCTGGTAAAGACCTACTGAACAGAGGCCTCTTCAGAAAAGCAGCCCAGATGGGCTGGAGTTGCTCAGCCCAGGGTGTGGCCACTCTCACCTCATTGATTTCAGGGCCAGGTGGTCTTGACTCAGTACTGACTGGGTCATGGCCAGCCTCTCGGCAGTGGTCAGGAGGCATCTGTAACTGGGGAGCAAGTGGACAATTCTTATTTGCCCGAGGCTTCTCTTCCACACTGAGTGCAGCCCCCTGCAGAGCTGAGCTGAGCAGAGGGTGAGGAGGCAGTAGGCTGTGCCCTGGTGCCTTCTACACCTTCTGCTCCTCTTCCCCCTGGTTTCCCAGCCCCTGCCAGTTGAGAGGTGATATCTCCAGTAGTCTGGCTGGTATCCATCTGGTCTCTGCCTCAGGAGGCACCATCAGGAGGCTAACCCCTGCAGAGAGCTTCCTGAGCCTAGGTTGGTGGGTGCAGCACATGTGAAGGGCATGTCAGGAGACCAACTTGGACCTCAACTCTCAGGCTGTTCAGCTCTGTACCCGTTGCTTGGACTGGACCTGCTGGCCGGGGATGGAGGTAGGACTTGGTCCACCAGCACTCCAGAGTCCTAGGTCTGGGTCTGTTGACCTCTGACCTCAGCTCAGCTGCAGGTGGTACAGGGTTTTTAGGATGCCTGAGCTCCTGGTACCACTGCCTACTGAGCAACTTGAAGCTCTGCTTTCTTTCCCAGACTGCCTTAGGAGACACCTGGCCGGTGCACTGCTTGACCCTTCACTGAGCTCTCATCAGACCTTTCACATAGGGTAGATCCACCTCTAGATACCTCGCAAAAGATCTGGCCTGTGCTCAGCCCTGGCTCTCACTGGCTCACATGAGAGTTTCATGGCACGTAAAGGACGTCCTACACCCGCCTCCTGGAGCACAGCCATTGCTGTAGCAGTGAGGTAACTCACTTAGGACGAGGCCTTTCTATGGGCCGGCCTTTCTCTGAGTCATTTAGCCTCAGAGCAACCTGGTTAATGTCAGGTTGTTATCATGCCCGTTTCATTGTGGGAAGGTGGAGACCAAGAGAGTTGTTCACTCCCCAAGGCCACACAGCCAGTGGTAGACCATCAGTTTGAATCCCAGCAGGTAAGTCCACATGGTCAACCACTGAGCACAACAGGCTGTGCTCTCTGGCCTGGACTGGGGGAGTTCACAATGTCCACAGTGCCCATAGCCTCACGGAAAGTGCCAGGACCTGCATGTTGTGACACTGTGATGCCATGCAGATTGGGATTGGGAGCCCCCAAACCTGGTGCTATCCACGAGGAGTACCAATCAAGAAGCCAGAGTAAATTATCTTCCCGTATTTTTCTGCTATAGTTTGGATTTTGAATGTCCCCTAAAGGCCCATGTGGTCCCCAGCCAGTGGTGCTCCTGAGAGGTGGTAGAAATTGTAGGAGAGGGGGGCCTAATGGAAGGAAGGAAGTTCACTGCAAGTGTGCCCTTGAGGGAGACATTGTGACCTTGGCCTCTTCTCTTGCTCTATCTTTACTTCCTGGACCTCCTTTGCTATGATATGCTGTGCTGTCCAGGCCCAAAGCCCCAGGGCCAAGTGGCTATGGATAGAAACCTATGAGACTGTGAGCCTGAATAAAACTTTCTTTCTTTTAAGTTGATTATCTCAGGCATTTTGTTTCAGTAACAGAAGGCTAATACCTGCTCTTTCTCTCTGCCTGAAATTCTACCAGTGAGCATGTGGCCCCAGCCTTCTGACTCAGTTCTTTACAACAGCCCATTCTTTGGTAAAGGAGGAATTTCAGGGAAGCCATTGTGGGGAGATAGCTCTTCAAGCAGATAGGCCAGGACCTGGAGGATGCTAACATGCCTCCTGTAGCACTTGGAGACAGAGAGGCTGGACTGCATAGGGTCAGACCACTGCAGAGTAGGTGAGGGGTTAGGATTTACTAATTTTGACAGGTTGAAGTGTGGTGGTTTTTCTCACCATCAGTTTGATGACTGAGCTTTATGTATCTTTCTAAACATTTTTTATTTTGTTATAAACCCTTAACATGAGATTTTCTCTCTTGACAAATTTTTAAGGGCATAGTACATACTTGTTGACTATAGGTACCATGTGGTACAGTAGATCTCTAGAGCTTATTTATTTATCTGTTTGTTTACTTATTTATTTTTGGCAGGGTGTCACCATGAAGCTCAGGTTAACCTCAAACTTTCCATCCTCCTGCCTCCGGAGTGCTGGAATTACAAATGTGTGCCATCATGCCCGGTGCTAGGGCTTATCTTGATTGACTGAAACTTAATTCCCATTGACTAGGAACTTCCTATTTTAGCCTTTGCTTGGCTCCCAAGAATCACAATTCTAATTGTTCATCCTGTGAATTTGACTATTTTAGATACTTGTATGCCTGCAGCTGTAGCCCTGTGGCATCCGATCCCGTCAGATCTCAGAAAGCTAAGCAGGGTCGGGCCTGGTTAGTACCTGGATGGGAGACCGCCTGGGAACACCAGAAGCTGTAGGCTTGGGAGAAGGACCTGGCAAACCCCTCCCAAAAATCAATCTGCCATTGAAAACCCTATGAACAGCAGAGAAGCACTAACAATAGTGTTTCCCCTGTTGAACAGAGGGTTGCTATGAGTCGGATACCGATTCAACGGCACCTAACAACAACAACAGATACTTGTATAAGTAGAGTCATGCAGTATTTGTGTTTCTGTGACTGGCTTATTTTTCTTAGGACAATGTCTTCAAGGCTTATCCATGTTATTGCACATTGCAGAATTTTCTTCTTTTTGAAAGTTGAACAATTTCATATACTGCATTTTCTTTATCCATTTATCTGCATATGACTGTGAAAGCTGGACGTTGAATAAGGGAGACAGGAGAAAAATAGATGTTTTTGAATGATGGTATGGGAGATGAATATTGAATATACCATTAACTGCAAAAAGAACCAACAGATCCATCCTAGAGAAAGAGAAACCAGAGTGTTCCTTGTAAGCAAGGATGACTTATGTATTTTGGACAGATTGTCAGGAGGGACCAATCACTGGAGCAGGACATCATGTTTGGGAAAGTGGTGGGTGAACTATAAAAAGGAAGGCCTTCAACTAGATGGATTGACACAGTGTCTGCAATGATGGTCTTAAATATAAAAAAAGATTGTGTGCCTGGCACAGAGTCGGAGGGTGTTTTGTTCTGTTGTACCTAGGGTCACTATTAGTCACACCCAACTTAATGGCACCTAACATTAACAACAATTTATCTGACAATAGATATTTGCATTACTTCCATGTGTTGACTATTGAGAATATGCATATTTCTTACAAATCCTGGCTTGAATTTGTGTAGATAAATACCCAGAGTGGGATTACTGGATCCCATGGTGGTTCCACTTTTAATTTCACAAGGAGATGCTGTACTGTTTTCCATAGCAGCTGTGTTGTCTGGATTCCCACCAACAGAGTGTACTGAGGTTTGGATGTGGCTTGTCCCCAGAAGTTCCTGTGTTGGAAGCTTGGTCTCCAGTTTTGCAATGTGCAGAAGTAGGGAGACTCTCAGAGGGAGCCCAGTGCTGGCTGATTGTTCACTGGGGGCACACTCTTTGGAAAGGATTAGTGTAGTTCTAGTGGGACCCTGGTTAGTTTGTGGGATTTCCCTGGGGTTATGGCAGCTTTCAGTACAATTTCAAAAGGAAGCCTGGGAGGCCAGCAGATTTTGGTCTCAGGGGCAGAGTTATCTGAGGGATCCTCCACTGGATTGCTGAGTGGGGCTGAGGGAAAGGGAAAATTCCCTTTGGCTTTTGTCACTCGTTTCTATTTCTTTTTTCTTCCCTGCCTGTATCATTTCCAGTGACTTATCTTTAGGTCAGTTTATATCTTCTTCTGTTTGATCCTAATCTGCTGTTGAACTCTTCCTTTTCCATTCTCTTTCCTTCCCTACCCTTCCCTTTCCTTCTTTTCTCTCTACCTTCCTTCCTTCCTTCCCTCCCTCCTTCCTTCCTTCCTTTATCTCTCTCTCTCTCTGTTTTCTTCCATCCATCCTTCCTTCCTTCCTTCCTTCCTTCCTTCCTCCCTTGCCTTGCCTTGCCTTGCCTTGCCTTGCCTGCCTGCCTGCCTGCCTGCCTGCCTGCCTTCCTTCTGTCCTTCCTTGCTTGGGGTTGAATCCAGGGCCTTGCATGCTAGGCAAATGCTCCCCCTGAACTGCTTCCCAGGCCCCTTTTTAGTTTTTATCTTGAAACTGGGTCTCAGTAAATTGCAAAGGATGCCTCTGGCCTTGAATTTGTGATTCTCCTGCCTCAGCCTCCCAAGTCAATGGGATTATGGGCATGCGCTGAGGCACCTGGCTGTTGAACTCTTCTAATAAACTTTCCAGTTTAGTTATTTTGTTCCTCAGCTCCATAATTCTGCTTGGTAGTTGATAGTGCTCTCTATCTGTTGAAATTTTTGCTTTATTTGTGCATCATTCTCTTAACATCAGTGAGCATTTTTAGGATAACCTTTTTTTTTTTTCCTTGAGATAGGGTCTTATGCAGCCCAAGCTGGCCTTGAACTTGCAATCTTCCTGCTCAGCTTCCAAGTGCTGAAATTACAGGCACGTGCTGTTGCACCTGACCCAGGAGAATTATTCTAAATTCTCTGTTGGGCAAATTATGTCACCTCAGTAGGGTCAGTTTCTGGAGATTTTTCTTGCCTTTTGTTTGGAACATCTTTGTCCGGTTCTTCATTTTCCTTGACTGTGTTGGTATTTGTGCATTAGACAAAGCAGCACTTCTTAGACTGTACCTGATGAACCAGTCTGGCCAGAGAGTTGAGGACCTTATCAATTCTTTTTCTCCCTAAGGAGAAGCAGACAGCCATGGGTTTTGTTCACTTGCTCTGTACTGAGCTGCAGGAGAAAGTGATGGCGTTTATCAACCCTAGCTGCCGTCTCTACTATCCTTTGGGCTGCTGGGCTGTGGTGGATGAAATTGAGCTAGCTACAAGTCTGGCAAGATCAAGGCCAGTCTTAGAGGTAGATTTGCTCAGAAGTGAACCAAGCCCTTGCTTGAATCAAACTCTGCTATACCCTGGGCAAAGGGGAGAGCCAGAAGTCTCTCCCTGGCCACAAGGGGATGTGAAGGGGAGGTCTCCAGGAAGAGGGAGCCTCCTTACTGGCTTTGGTGAATGAGATTCTCTTGGAAAGGAATCTCTCAATTGATTTCCAATTTCTCCTGAAGGGAACTTGTCTGTGGTTGTTGCTGAACTGATATATTTAAGGGGAAAGAGGATCCAGGGCTTCCTGTTCTGTCGTGATGCTAACATCATTCTTTTTGGTAGCTGGAGACTCAGACAAACTCTCAGTTCAAACCCTGCTGCACACTGTTTCTGAATGCTGGCCTCTATCTGCAGGGGAGGGCTTCAAGACACGAGAAAGCACCAAGCATCCTGGGTGGGGGGGCTGCCAAGGGTAGGATTGTGGATGGGGTTATCTCAGCACATGGCTTCACACACTTAAAAACTTGGGTTCAGGCTTGGGTGAAAGTTCAAAATGTTAAAATTTAGAATGTTTGGGTTTGGGTTGGGTTTAGACCTTGTATGTAGATGTTGTGTTATTGTTAGGTGCCATTGAGTCAGTATCTGACTCATAGCAACCCTATGTACAACAGGCGAAACACTATCGTCAGTTTCTCTGCTGTACATAGAGTTTTCAAAGGCAGATTGATGTTTGGGAGTGGGTTGCTGGGTCCGTCTCCCAAGCCTACAGCACCTGGTGTTCCCAGGCAGTTTCCCATCCAAGGACTAACCAGGCCTGACCCTGCTTAGCTTCTGAGATCTGATGGGATCGGATGCCATGGGGCTATGGCTACAGGCCCTGTATGTAGCTAGCAGGGCTTTAAACTGAACCCAAAACCAAATCTTGAACCCATTCTGGTTTAAGCATTTAAAAAAACTTTCTGATCCTGAACCTGAACCTGCACTCAATGAAACTTTGGATTTGGTTTCAGTTTACTATTATTATTATTATTATTATTATTATTATTATTATTATTAGCTATTGGAAAAAATAGGAAAAAAAATGTATTCATCTATCTGCACACAGGATTAAAATTTTAAGCCCTCACCCTCACCCTCTTAGTTTTAACATATTTAACCCACACCCAAACCTGCATGAAGTTTCTCAAGGGTTTGAAGCCTATCTAAGGACTTTTGTCTCCTGATGCCCCTCCATGGGGAGAGAGGATGGAGGCTTCAAAAGGGAGGAAACCACAGAGGAAGCAGAAACAAAAGAGAGGAAGTGAGAAATTCAAACAGCTGGAGAGGAAGTGAGAAAGGAGGAAAAGTAAAAGTTGGGAGAGGAGGAAAGGAGGAAGGTCAGAGAGGAGTGAGAGGCTCCCCCACTCTTCTCGTAAACCTCCTGGTCATCCCCCCAAATGTCCTCAATCCCTGCACAGATGGCCTCTTTTGCCACTATGCAGTGCACGTCTCTTCCTCTTAAACACTTCTCTTTTAGAGGAGGATTTAGGTTTTGTGTGAAGAACTGACATCTGATTGAACAGCTCCTTCCTTATGCAATGATTTAGATTGGGGTCAGGGTCTGCTTGACTTAATTTAATCTGCTCTTTTCTCATTGACTGGATCTGGCTAGCCTGCGATGGACTCCTTGATGAAGCTCCTCATTTTATAATCTTTGCCCCCATCTGTGGCTCAGCAGATAGTCTTGCTATGCTCTGGGGCTTTCTCTTCTCTTAGGAAACTTGGGGTTGATATGCTCAGGTCCTAGATTCCACTGGCAGTTTATCAATAGCCTCTGCTTGCTTTTCCGGTCAGCTGTTGCCAGTACCAGCTGAGCTATTTATACTTTGTTGGTCAGCTGTGTTGGAGCAATGTCCTGTAAGTGGCACGGTCCTCCATTGACTTCTCTAGAAGCTAGTGGTGAAGGATGCTAGAGAGGAGGTGGGCTTGCAGCAACCCCAGGGGTCCGCACCTGGATCTCTTGGCACTGGATTTTCCCAGAGCCATACTCTCCAAGTCACAGATTTTCCACTCCAAAATTGTGCCTATTTCTTGCCCAGTGCATCCTGAGACATTTCAAGTATTCTAAGGTAGCTGCCCCCAATCTTTTTGGCACCAGGGATCAGTTTCGTGGAAGATGATTTTTTCACAGATGGGGTGTGGGCGGAGGTGCGTTCCATTTATTGTGCAATACAGATGAAGCTTTGCTTTCTCACTCACTTGCCTGCCCCTCATCTCCTGCTTTGTGACTCAGTGCCTAAGAGGCCACAGACTGGTTCAGTCCATGACCCTGGGTTGGGGACCCCTATCCTAAGGGATTATGATGATTACCAAGGGTCTTGGGATAGGGGGATACCCTTGGGTTGTCCCCACTAGATAGCAATTAGGGGGAAAACCTGTGTGGGTGAACCAGGAGACTCTCAGCTCAGTGCCCTGAGAGTGGATGCAAATAGTCTAAATGTGATGCCTCCCTCTTTGTCACCCCAACCCAGTCCCCACTGCCACCAACCATCACTACTACAGTACCCATCTCAGCCTTAAAAATACCACCACCATCATCACTAATAATATCCTACCACAACTCTAAGATTGGCAGATCACCACTCTACCACCACCATCAGCACACCCACCACAACCCCATAATCATGACAACCTCAGGAGCCCCCTGTGCCTTTCCAATACTGATTCAGCTGGATTTGCCACACCTCCATCCCTGTCATTGTGGCCAAAGAGCTGAATGGACCTTTCCTATACAGGCTGCTGTATAGGCTGCTCAGGCTCCATGTTCTCTCGAAATTGCCCTTAAGGTCTGGGTGCTGCCCCTCATAATTGTACCACAGGGCAACTCAAGATGTTGATTGGGTTGATGATAACACAGGAAGGGCTGATGGGCACAGCCAGTGGAAGACCACCGATACTACACTAGTCAATACAGTTCTCCCTCTGTGTCCTGGGGATCCTGGTGGGTGGGTTCCAGGACCCCCTAAGATATAAAAATCCTTGAATACTCAAGTTCATTATATAGCATGGCATAGTATTTCACAGAAGCTACACACAAGCTTCCATATACTTTCTATCATCTCTAGATTACTCATAATATTTAATACAATGTAAATGCTATGTAAATAGCTATTATCCTATAATGTTTAGGGAATAATGAGAAGAAAATAACCTATACATGTTGAGTACAGAAGCAAAGATCATGGGCCTAGCTACGTATTACAGAGCACAACTCGAAGTGAATAATGATCAAACAGTGGGTGTTAGAGAGACTGAGGAGACTATAGCAGGGTGTCCCTAACACATCATTTCACCTGGATTTAACATAGGGTTCAACACACAGTAAAGTCAACTTTTGCATTTTGGAACTTTCTGAAATTTATTTTCCCCAAAGATTTCCAATTCATGATTTGTTAAATCTGTAGATGAGGATCCTGTTTAGGTCGAGGACTGACTGAATTTCATCTTGAGGGTTTTTCTTTTCTTTCTTTCTTTCCTTCCTTCCCTCTTTCTTTCTTTCTTTCTTTCTTTCTTTCTTTCTTTCTTTCTTTTTGTCAGATGAGATTTCTCTGAGCAGAAAGTCACATGAAATCCAAAGACTCACGGGATGAAAGATGATTCACCTATGAACATTTGAGAAACACCTAGAAGGACTGGCACAGTGATTGGAGGAACAGGGGTGGGAAGGGGGGGCAGACATGATGCCCAGAACAGACAGGGGACACTGAAGTGAGGCAAGGAGGAGCCAATCCTTTGAAGATGAGGGAGACAAGTGTTTCAGAGGAAGTCAGAGTGGGTAGATGCAAAGGCACAGGGGTGGAAAGAGCTTGACTTGTGTGAGGATTAGAGAAGAACTGACCTGCTGTGGCCCCTTGGCCTCTGTGAGCCAGCATCTCCTCATTTACCAAAGAGTAAAATAATATATTCTGCACAGTTATCATTAGGGTTCAGTGAGAGGCTGAGTATTTTTAGCCCATGCCAGTGTATGTAACACATACTCTGTGCACACTAATCACTGAATGAAGAGCTGTTATTATACTTTTTTGCCTTTTGGAAGGCTTCCTGTCTGCCTTCCTCACCCATGCCTGACAGTGGGATGTCTCAGGGCTGGATGAGGTGGGAGGGATGTAATGACTGTAATGAAGTGTCTGATTGGGAATGGAAAAAGCACAGGATAGCAGATGAAAATGAGTTACTAAATTCCAGTTTTTATTAGAAACTGTGAGAAGTCATGTTGAAGCAGGCAGTCTGACATGGTTAGATAAATAAGATATATGAATTTTTATTCATGTTTTACAAGCCCCCACTAATGAAAACATACCTTTGGGCATTCACTAACTCCTTCTTGAAAGATTATATTTCTGTTTCTTGGAGATTTTCTTTTGCTTTTACAAGAATGGGAATTTGACATTTCTGACCACAAACCTTCAGGGGACACAGAACAGTATCTTTGCCTTTCATAATAAAGCCTTGTTTTAATTTTCCATATGAAGATGTGATGGTTTGAATAGTTGTGTCTATTCCAAAGTTCATGCTGAACTAAATCCTCAATACATCAGTATTATGAGGTGAGGCTTTTCGAAGGTGGAATCCTCCTGGATGGGATTAATCCCCTGTACAGGGCTGGAGAGAATTAGATGGGCCTCCTTTACCCTTCTACCTTTCCTGCCATGGGAGGACACAGGATCTGTTCCCTCTTGAGCATGTTGAGTTCAAGGTACCATCGTGGAAGCAGACACCTGGTCCTCAGCAAACACCACACCTGCAAATGCCATGATCTTAGAGTCCCCAGCCTCTGGAACTGTGATAAATAAATTTCTGTTCTTGAATAATTACCCAGTCTTAGGTATTTCAAACACCCGCAGAAATGAAACTAAGATAGTAGAATATAGATCCCAGATTGCACCTTCTATAAATAGCACTGAATCCTGTCCTTTAGGTGCTGTGGACCTTGAATTTAACCTTCAGTAGCACCCAGAATGATCAATATTCTCCAGCTCTTGCCAAACCTCAATACACAAAAAGGCCAAGGCAGCATCACTCAGAGTGAATGACACAGTGTCAGGGGTGACAATCATTTGTTTCATAATAGCGTCCTCCCTTTATTTCTCATAGATGTCATTTACTTGTTGATCCTGTAGGATCATTATTTTCTTCCAATAAGTAGCACACTCTCTCCCAAACTCCTGAAGCTGCACAGTCCTCCTGGTCTAGCTTCTTGTCTCCCATAAAGAAATAGGGCAGAGAGAGTGACACATGGTGGCCTGCAGGGTGACATGTGGCTTCAGGAAGGGAAGTGAAATGGCATGGGGAAACGTGATCACTCAGGAGAGCACGCAGCCTAAATCAGGCAGCCATTGCGTGCTTCCAGTGCATTGTTATAGCAGGGGCAAAAGCCCAATGTTTCCATCTTCTCTAATTTTTCACAAGAATCTAAGTAATCTGTTCACTTTTAAATGTGAGCAAGCTGTTAAAGATGCTGTGCAGAGAGGCACTGCAAAGTACAAACTGCACATTGTTGTGGTGGAACGTGCAGCTCTGTTCTAGAAGGTCAGAGGAGAAGGCAGCCAATTCCTTTCCCTGAGCTCTTCCAAGTATTCTTCATGAGGACAGAGAGCATCACACCTCCATATGTGAACCAGGTTATTCTGGTCTGCCAGGGAATTTCATTCACAGAATTGTTACTTTTTCCATTCACCCATAGTGGGTGACATGCCTGTCCACATCTTTGAGCCAGGTTGCCTGGCATCACCTTGCATTGGTCACCTGTGTAGGAGGAACTAGGCACATGCTTTCTGGACTTAATTTTAAAATCCCACAAGATGGTTCAGTTAGTATACTGCAGCCAAATGCCCTTTCTGGATGAGTGGTTGTGATTGGCTCAGCTTGGGTCATGTGCTTTCCTTTGGGCCAATCAACTGTATCCAAAGGGTAAGTCTCCATGTACATGTTGAGTCCTGTGTAAATTTCAGGGGAAGTGTGGGAGAAGGTATATTCTGGGAGGAAGGAAGGGTGCTGGGTGGACAGGGTCTGGGACATCTTTGATAGTAAGGATAGTTAGAAAGAGTGGGACTCTGCCTGTTATGGACTAACTGTGTCCCTGAAATTTACATATCAAAGCCCTGGCCACCAATGTGATAGCATTAAGACATGGGCCCTTTGAGAGGTGATTAGGTTTAAATGAGGTCATAAAGGTGGAGACCTCACCATGGGATTTGTATTTTTACAAAAAAAGAGGCCAAACAGCAAAAAAATACCTGAAATGATAACCTTATAAGGAGGAAAAGTTTATTTTGGCTCATGGTTTCAGATATTTTCAGCCCAGGAATGGTTGGCCCCGTTGCTTTGGGGTCAATAGTGAGCTGGAACATCATGGTGGGGAGCATGGGGTGGAACAGGCTACTCACCTCATGGTGGACAGGAAGTGAGAAAGAGAGAAGAGGAGATTGAAATCTCATAATGCCCTTTGAGGGCACACCCCTTATGACCTCAAACCTCCCATTAGGCCCTACCTCTTAAAGGTCCTACCACCTCTCAGGAGTATCAAGCTTGGGGCTAAGCCTGTAACATATGGCCCTTTATGAAACACTTAGCCAAACCACAGCAACTGGTACTCTTTAATGCCTTTTAGTTAGGAAGTTTATAATTTTACCCATATAGGGCAGGTAGTTAGCTCAGTTGGTCGAATGCCACCCTGCATTCTTTGAGGACTTGGGTTCCATCTCAGCACTGCAAAAACAGGAGAAGGATGTGACAACTCACTCCTGAAGCAATCCTTAAATAATCAGCCACTGAAAACCCTATGAGGGTTCCTGTGAGTTGGACTTGACTTTACAGCACCTAACAACAACAGCAGCAACAACAATACAACCTTTGATAGGTTTATTCTTGTGGTCTTTAAATTCTTGATACGACTTTAAATGATACCTTCAAAAATGACCTTCTTTTTAGCACACACAACGGTAGTATACAGAAATATAATTTTAAAAACAGACTTTTATGCAATAATCTAATTAATGAGAGAGCAATGGTAAATTCTCTTACTCATCAATAATTCCTCTATAGGTTCTCCAGGTTTTATGTATGAGCAGTCATAGCATCCACAAACAGTGACTGTTTTTGCTTTTCTTGTCCAATCTTTATAATAATTTTTTTCTTTGCCTTTCTATGTCAGCTGAGATTTGCAGTGTGATGTACAGTGGAAGAAGTAGCAGTGGGCCCTTTTTCTATTTTTAATCTTAGGGAAATGCTCTCAACTTGTCACTGTTATATGTGATGTTGCATTATAGGATAGACGGATTTTCTTTCTATTTCTAGCTTGTTAGGAATTTTTGAATGAATACATTTTTAATCTTATCAAATGCTTTTTCTGGATCTCATAAATAAATCTATGACTTTTTCCTTTGGTCAGTGAATGTATGAATTTTATTCACTGATTTTTAAAAAATGTAAAATCAATCTTACTTTCCTAGGATAAGCTGTAGGTGGTCACAATATATGCATTGTTTTAGACATTTACTGGATTCGATTTGCTAATACATTTTAAGTGTCTCTTCCATTTAGATTCATGAAAGGCAGATTGCCTATCCTTTTATTTTCCTTTTCTGTTGGGGTTGAATTTAGTATCTGAGTTGTGCCTTCTTCACAAAATTAACACATTGCCTGTTCCCTGGGAAAATCTGAATAAAATTAGAATTGTGTTTCTCTTGGATATTTGATGTGGCTCTCTATGGAACTTAATGGGCCTGGTGGTTTCTCCTGAACTATTGATCTGGTTTCTGTAATTGTTATAGGACCATTCAGAATTCCTGTTTTTTATTTTTCCTTACTATTAGTAAGTTATATTTTTCAATGAATTTACACATCTAATCTAAGTTTTCAAGTTTATTGGTGTAATATTACTCATGACATCCTTATATTGCCTTAATATCTGCAGCCTTTAGAGTTTTCTGTTTTATTCTTAAATTATTTATTTATGCCTCTTTCATGCTTTTCTTGGTTACTTTTGCCTGGTTTTAAAATTGATCTTTTCAAAGAATCAATCTTTTATATTATTTTTATCTCTAAATGGTTGGTCATCTATTATTATTATTATTATTATTTTTGGTCATGGGTTTCTTTTTCTTTAATCTTTGCATTCATCTTTAGTGTATTCTTTTTTCCATTTTCTTTAGATATATTCTATTTTTTTCTTAATTTGAATGCTAAACTCATTAAAATGAAGGCTTTCTCTTTCCTTACATTAATATTTATGGCCACAGATTCCAAGCTCAGTTGGTAGAGTGTTGCTCTGCACTCTCTGAGGCCCTATGTTTGATCCCCAGCACCACAAAAATGGGAGAGAGACCTATCAAACCATTCCCAAAACAGTCCCCAAACAATCAACTATTAACCTTAGGAGGGTCACTATGAATCAGACAGGACTCAAGTACACCTAACAACAATAACAATGTATCAAATTAGCAATCCATTTCATTTTAATATGCAATCTTTTACTACCCTCAATCTTAAATATTTTCTCATTTCCATTTTGGCTCATATGTTGTTGAGATGTATGTTGTTGAATTTATGTACATATATAAATTATCTTTATGTTGTTGACTTCTAATTTATTTACATTCTGGTTAGAGAGTGGAGTTTGTAAGATATCAAGATACTAATCCTTTGAAAGCTGACACTTTTTTTGGTAGGTGAACAATTCCTGTAAATATTTCATGTGCATTTGAAGAGAATATATTTTTCTACTATTGGACAATATGAATATTAATTGATAATCTGTCAATCATTTATCATCTTGCTGACTCTATCTACCTGACCCTATCATATCAAAATTAGTATGTTTTTCAATTCTTTTGTGTCTGTTTCCCTCTTTCCCTTTTTTCCCTCCTCTCCATCTTTCCTTCCTTCTTTTGTTAGTTTAGTTTCTCTGTACCTAAAAGAGGGCTGGGATATATAGCTCACTTGGTAGAGTGCCAGTCTGCACTCTCTGAGGTCCCAAGTTTGATTCCTAGCATTGCAAAAATGGGAGAAGGAGGTGGCAATCTACTACCAGAGGCAATCCCAAAACAATCAGCCACTGAAAACCCTATAAAGGTTGCTATGAGTTGAACACAAATTGACAGCACCTAACAACATACCCAAAAGAATTGCATCACTATTTCCTATGATAATGGTGAATTGTAGAACCAAGTAAGACAAAACCTTGGACAACTTCAATCTTTTCTCCATTTATCATGCAGCTGCATACAGACCCAGCTGTAAGGATTTTTTCTTGTTGATGTTGAAGCACAATCCATACTGAAGGCTGTGTTTTTTGATCTTCCTCAATAAATGTTTCAAATCCTCTTCACTTTCAGCAGGCAGAGTGTGTCATCTGTATAACACAGGTTGTTAATGAGTCTTCCTCCAATCAAGATGCCGTGTTCTTCTTTATAAAGTCCAGCTTCTCAGATTATTTGCTCAGCATAGAGATTGAAGAGGTGTGGTGAAAGGATACAACCTTGACATACACCTTTCTCAACTTTAAACCAAGCAGTATTTCCCTGTTCTGTTCAAAAAACTGCCTCCTGGCCCATGTACAGATTCCTCATAAGTACAATTAAGTATCCTGGTATTCCCATTCTTCACAATGTTATCCAAAATTTATTGTGATCTACACAGTCAAATGCCTTTGTGTAGTCAATAAAACATAGATAGACATCTTACTGGTGTTTTCTGCTTTCCACTAATATCCATCTGACATCTGCAGTGATGTCCCTGGTTCCATGCCCTCTTCTGAATCTGGCTTGATTTTCTGGCAGCTCCCTGTTGATATACTGTTGCAGTTTCTTTTGAATGATCTTTAGTAAAACTTTACTTGTGTGTGTGTGGTATTAATGATATTGTTCAATAATTTCCACATACAGTTGTATTCCCTTTCTTGGTAATAGGCACAAATGTGGATTTCTTCTAGGCAGGTACCCCTTTTACAAATCTCTTAACATAAAAAAAGTGAGCATCTCCAGTGCTGCATCTGTTTGTGGAAACATCTCTACTGGTATTCCACCAATTTCTGGAGCCTTGTGTTTCACGTTTCTTCAAGAGAGTTTCTACTTCTTCCTTCAGTACCATTGGTTCCTGATCATAGGCAGTCTCTCTAAATGGTTGGTCATCTATTATTATTATTATTTTTTTTTTGGTATAATGACCCTGTTTTCCTTCCATCTTCTTTTCATCTTTCCTGCATCATTTAATATTTTCCCTGTAGAATCTTTCACTATTGGCACTTGAGGGTAGAATTTTTTCTTCAGTTCCTTAAGCTTGAGAAAAACAGAGTGTTCTTCCATTTTGGATTTCTATCTCCCACTCTTTGCATATGTACTCAGTTGGTAGAGTGCTGTTCTGCAGTCTCTGAAGCCTTGAGTTCAATCTCCAGGACTGCGGAAATGGAAGAAGGACATGGTATCCCACTCCCAAAACAATCAGCTATTTGAAACCCTATGAGGGTCACTATGAGTTCAACATGACTGGAGGGCACCTAACAACAATGTAAGTGGAGGAAAATAGTATTTGTGTAATACATATTTTCTATTTTATTTTTTCTGTTCAGTGTTGATGTGTTTTAGATCTATTTTTTGTAAACAGCCTCTGTTTACATTTCTATTATGACAATCTTTTCTTTGAATGGCAACTCTAATAAACTTACATGCATTATGATTTCTGAAATAATCAGATTGATTCCCAATAACATATTTTATAGTTTCTGTCCAATTTTGTCTATGTTTATTTTTCTTACTTTCTTTTGGTTTGATTGAATATTTTTTCTCCTTCCACTTTTTGGCTTCAGTCTGGTTTAGAATTTATACATTTTTTCCTCTTATTTTACTTAATATGCATGGTTAACTTATCAAAATAAAAATTTAATAGGTATTATTATATATAGATATTTTGCCAAATAATACAGAACCAAAGAACATTTAATTATCTTTTTTCTAAATATAATGCTCATGTTCAATATTTTAATTCTACCATAATGTTTATAACCTTATAAAGCATAATTATTATTATTGTTTTATGAAATCAGTATTTATTTAGATTTACTTACATGTTTTGCTTATCATTTCACCTCATGTCTTATACTTTACATCTAGAATGACTTTCCTCTGCTTGACTTATTTTAGAATTTCCTTCAATGAAAATTTTTTGTTTGCTTGAAAATGCCTTCTTTTGTTATGTTGTTAAAGGTTTGTTTTGATAAGTATACAATTACAGTTTGACACTTTTGTCTCTCTTTGAATGTATTATTTCAGCTTTTACAGCTTCCTCTGAAATTGGGGGTAGTTTTTTTATCAAAAGAATTGTTGATACTTTAACCTGTATTTTCATTCTCATTTCTGTGTAGCAGTTTCACTGGGTTTGTGCCTGGGTGTGGGTTCTTTGCATTCAACCTGCTTGGGAATCTTTGGGTTTCCTATATTCTGAAGACTGGTGTCTTTAATTAATTCTGGAAAGTTCCTAGCTACCTCTTGCCTCTCTCCATTCTTTCTTCCCATCTAATTAGATATATATTAGACCTCTTTATTGAGCCCTTGCATATATTTTCTCTTACAACTTTTCCTTCCATCTTTTTCTTTCTATTTGACACTTTTGAGATAATTTTCTCTCAGCCTACTGTAGATAATCTGTTGCCTTCTGGCTTCCTTTGCTACTGTGAAGAGGTCATCCATCAGCCAGATTGTCATTCCTTTGGGGGCAATCTCTCTTTCCCTGCTTTGTGTGGTTTCACTAAGATGTGTCAGCACATGAACTTAATTTTGCTCATCTGTGTGCCTGGCTCACATGGCCACAGAGTCTGAAAAGTTCCACAGTGACCATCTGCAGGCTGATGTTGTGGTACGGTGTAAGAGACCAGAAGTCTCAGAACCAGAGAGGTGGGTGATGTCACCTCCAGTCTGAAGCTGATGACCTGTGAACCTTTGGAAGGCTGCAGGTACAAGTTCCAGAGTCTAAGGGCTGGAAAACATGGAATCTGATGTCCAAGAACAGCAGCATCAGGAAATGCACCCAATTCAGGAAGAAGAAAGGAGAAGAAGGAGTGGGGAGTAAGAGAGAGAGAGAGAGAGAGAGAGAGAGAGAGAGAAATTGATTCTCCTCCTACTTTCCCATTCCACTGAGTCCCCCAGCCTATGGGATGGTGCCACTACATCTAGGGAAAGTCTTCCCTGCTGTTTATGGACCCACATGCTACCCTTCTCTGGAAACACACTCATATACACACACCAGGAAGTATGTTTTACCAATTCTTGCATCTCTCAATCCAGTCAAGTTGACACCAATCAACCATCTTAAATACCTACCTCCAAAGATTGTGGTAAGAATTAGGTGAATTAGTAGAACATACTTGGTACACAATTAATGCTCACTACTCAAGGGAATGTTGATCACAGCTTATCTGTAATTCATTGTGTAGCCTCAGACAGGCCCATGACCCACTCCTGCCCATCTTTCTACCTGCTTCAGGAGTGGTCTGGACTATAGGACATCTTTTGTAGTCCCACATCTGGGCCTCTGATCTCGCCCATCTCACCAACCACCTTCCTTAGCTCCCAGGTACCAAACCTTTTCAACTGAGTGGTGTGGCTGGGTATAGGTCTGGAATCATCTTTAGATAATCCTGATTACAGTTTACCACAACTTTAATGGCCTATTCTTTCTCAGTTTTGTTCTAAAGACCACTCTCTTAAGGGCATGCTGCAAAATACTCTGCATTTTATAACAGTACCAATTCCTAGTGAGGCTTGAGTAATTTTTTATTTTTTTCTGATTATATATTTTTGAAAGAAGATTTGAAAAAGCACTTGATAGGAAGAAAGTACTAGAAAGCAATGACTCATAACCAGCCACTGTCTGCGAAAGAGGCTGTGCTTTAGGAGCTGAGACCCTCTGCAGAATAAGAGCAAAGGTGGCCTGGTTTGTAGACTGATGGGAGACTGGTCTGCGTGTGTAATGCTCCAGGGTGGGCCACTTTGATGGGTGAGGGAACCCATCAAGGTGCCTAATATTAGAGGGAAGTGAGAAGCTCTAGTCTCAGCCTCCAAAGAGTCTCAGGTAAGTTGCCTTGATTACCATGGAAACGTCTAATGGTATCAGTACCCTGAGAAGTTGCTATTAATATGCTTGTGGACTTTTCTAATCTTTCCTATTTTTTTTAAATACTTGAGTTTACACTAGGCTTATTGTGTATTTTAATATTTTTCACTTAATATTATATTGGAAGCATTCCCCAAACTTATTAAAAATTCTTTGCAAGATCATTTTCTTGCTGCAGAAAATCTGATTGCAAGGGTGCAATACAATTCTCTTAACATTCCCCTAATGATGAATACTTTAAGTATTTAAATATAGATCTGTTTAACAGATCTATATTTTGTCTATTGTAAAGAGAGCTATACTAAGCCTTTTAAAAATTGAAAGCTTGGCCTGTATTTTGGGATATTTTCTCAGGATAGTCTTTTAGAGGTAAAACTTCTGGATCAAAGAACAAACATTTACAAGATTCTTGGCAAACTACCAAATGCTCTGCCGGAGAAGTTATGCCCAAGTCTGTCCTCACCAGCCAGAGTGAAGCCATTGGACCTTTAGTGACTTTGATTAAGCTTCTTTTAAATAATCTCTGCTTTAATAAACATTTTAAAATATGATAAAGACGTACATACCCATGGAGACATGCATACACATATATGTACATACACACATGTATTTGTATTTCTTTGGTTTTTTTCATGTTAGAATAATTTTTTTCAATGGCAAGTGATTAATAGTGGTTGGAATAAACAAGTTAGAGAATTTCCTTTTACTTCCCTAGGGAGTAGTTGCAATTAGCTGCCAAGAACTCTAATTCAGCTTGGCTGTTTCAAATCTCCAGTGTTTGATTTATTTATTTATTTATTTATTTATTTATTTATTTATTTATTTATTTATAAATGGAACATGACTGGGAGGGGGAAATTCCATTCATATAAACAATCAAAAATATCTTTGTGCTGGTAATTTCAACAAAATATTGACAGGAATAGAAAAACACTTGCAGTAGAAGGTTCTTATCACTTTTAAACATCTTTCTATCTCACAGCATTGGATTATTCCAACAGTTTCTTCCCTTTTGCCTGCCTGCCTGCCTGCCTTCCTTCCTTCCTTCCTTCCTTCCTTCCTTCCTTTCTTTCTTTCCTTCTTTCTTTCTTCTTTCTTTCTTTCTTTCTTTTTTTGGTATTTGGGCTTTGAACCTATGGCTTTGCACATGTTGTAAGCACTCTACCACTGGATTGCACACCCAATCCACTTTTTATTTTTTATTTTGAGTCAAGGTCTTGCTAAATTGTGCAGGTTGCCTCTGGCCTCGAACTTGTGATCCTTCTACCTCTGCCTCCTGGGCCACTGGGATTACAGATATGCACCACTGTGCCCAGCTATTCCAACACTTTCTTTAAGAAGGGAAGGGGGAGACTTATCACCTGCTTTGTACTAGTGAGGAATTCACATCTCCAAGAGGAGAGCCACTAGGCTCTGCGACATGTCATCTTGCAGAAACCAACTTGTCCTTTTCAAGTAATAACAATCAACCGTGAGACACCAAAGGTTCATTTCAATTGTTATCCCCACATCTGGTGTCTAGTGCTCAGTATCACACAGGTGCTCAGTATCTCACAGATGCTCAGTATCTCACAGGTGCCAGTATTGCACAGGTGCCAGTATCACACAGGTGCCAGTATCGCACAGATGCCAGTATCGCACAGGTGCTCACTATCACACAGGTGGCAGTATCACATTGGTGCCAGTATCCCACAGGTGCTGAGTGTTGCACAGATGCTCAGTATGGCACAGGGGCTCAGTAACACACAGGTGCCAGTATTGCACAGGTGCTCAGTATCATGCTGGTTCCAGTACTGCCTGCATAACTGTCAGTATTGCTCAGGTGCTTAGCCTTGCATAGAGACCTGTAATCTCCCAGGTATCCAGTTTCGCACAGTTGCTAGTATAGCAGAGATGCTGGCATTGCACAGGTGGCCAGTGTTTAAAATGTATCCCAAGACTTCTCCTCTGGAGTCTCCATGTCCCCATTTCTTTTCATTGCAGGAAAATTTAAAGGTTAGAGATGAGTCCCATATTGGTCTCTGAGATCTTGTCTTAAATACTCCTGGATATTTTGCCTGATTTTGGTACAGCCTTACCTATGTACCCTAGTCCACATAGGCCAGGCTGGCCTTCTAACATTAAGAGGGTGTTAGAGCTGAGCCTTGGCGAAGCAGTGAAGGTGGCACCATCTGTTCTCTGCCCTCCTGCACTAGACACAGACATCTAGCAGAGTCCCTGACACTCTCCCACCTCCAGCTCTTGTACAACAAGTTGCTCTGGACAGGGAAAGGAGGTGTTGGACCTCATTTTCTAAGAAGCTGCAGGTGTATCTCTACAATCCTAAAGAAGTTGTCTCATTCCGTAAAGATTTCAGTTACAAAGGCTAATGAGCAGTCTTCACCCCCCAAACCAACAAGTCTGTTTGTATCCTTTGCTCAGAGGGCTCTATTGTTCTATACACATGGTGCCCTACCGCCAGTATGGGGTCAGGTAGATGCACAGTTCTTTCAAAAGAGGATCTTGCCTCCATCTTCTTGCTGTTGTCAGGTGCTGTTGAGTTGGCATGTGATACATAGCAACTCTACATACAACAGACGAAACACTATTGGTGTGCTTTTTTGCTATTCATAGGGTTTTAAATGGTGGATTGATTTTTGGGAGTGGGTTGCCATGTCCTTCTCCCAAGCCTACAGCACTTGATATTCCCAAGTGATCTCCCATCCAAGTACTAACGGGGGCTGACCTTGCTTAGCTTCCGAGATGTGATGGGACCAGACACCACAGTGGTATGGCTGCAGGCAAGCCACCATATTAAAGGTCTTATAAAGTATTTCTTCTTATTCAGGCTCAGTGATTGCTAGGCTACCTTCCGTGTTGGAGTATACCTTCTCATTCAGCTTCACCAGTGGCTGCCAGAGAGATTTGTGAATCTGACCATATCTGTGTCCCATACTGTGAGACAATATCCAAGCTCCACAGCATGGAGGAGGCCCCTCAGGACCTGGTTCGCTGAGTCTCCAGGTGTGGCTCCATCCTCAGTCACTTCCATGCAGTCCCTATCTTCTGGAAAGAGCAGCATGCTTCCATTTCCAGTCTCCCCTCTATTTCTCTGCATTGGACATCCTTTCCTTGGGAAACTTCCTCAGCATGTGGCTCAGAATTCCTCCTCCAAATTCCTTCCCTGCTCCTCTTCTTAGGCCATTAGATCATCTTCAATGGGCCCCTGGCAGCTGGGGCCATTTCTGTACATTTGCTGCTGGGGCGAGTGTTCTGTGTGTGGGAGGGGAGGGGCAGGACCTCACTCCCTCTGGTGTCTCTGGCATTGTGCTTGCCACATGGCATCAGCTCAGACAATGTTCAAGGAATGAAGGAAGGAGTGAATGAGGGCGTTTTCAAGGCCTTAGTGTGGAGGTGTGGGGATCTACCGTCCTTTGGTCCTAATATCTCCACTGTTGTCTTAAGAAGACAATGTCTGAGGCACACATGCTGTGAGCTACATGATACTTCCAGGAAGGAGGGAGCAGCCTGAACCTGGGCATCCGCAGACTCGAGAATGCTTTGTCTGGAGATGCCTGAGAAGAGAACTCTTTCTTAAATACTTTGGACTTAGAGAGAAAAGAATAATAATTTCAGCTATTTGAAAAGTTAAAGTCAGTCAATGTATTTGGTTCAAAATTATAAGACTGGGGGCTCTGAATATGTTAAGTACCAACCTTCCTTTGAGGTCTATGATGTTGACAGGAGAGACCTCTTAATCCCAGGATGACCTTAGCAACAGAAGATGGCGGGTCCTGCCCAACTTCATTGCCAGCCCGTGGATTTATGAATCCACCCAGGAATGAGACCTTCCCCCAGCTCTATGTCTCTACACGCTCCTGTGATAGCAAACTGATCAAAACATCCAAACTTGCCGCTGTATCTCTCAGATAATAGCAAAAGAATAGCAAGAAGCTTTCTACTTTAAACTTCCCTATGTGGCTTAAAAGAAAAGTGTATTTGATTTCTTGACAATCTAGGCAACTTTATAGGGCTAAGAGCCCAGTTATTTAGCACAATATAAGGCTAAATGTATGTGCTTATTTGTCCAATAGTGATGGAGCATTCATGGGGTATCAGACACTGTGTTAAGGGGGTGTGTACTTTGTTTGGAGAAAATTTTTCATGGGTCTCTTACATTTTTCACATCAAGTGAGTGAGGCAGGAACTCCCTTTGTTCTGAAATGTCTTTCATATTAAATATCTGTGTATATGCACGTAAAATACTCTTGGAAGACAGAGATATTCTCTCGCCAGAGCTGCCTGCTCATTATAAAGGATTGTGGTTTTCTTAGTTCCAAGATTTCTCTTCTGGACATCAACTCATCACATAGGCAAGCACTGCCTGGGACTCCCCACAGCACCTATGGGGGTCTTGGGGACAAGGAAATCTGATGCAAATTTGCTGATGGTCTGCTGTTTGCTGGGCCATGAATAATAAAGCCTGTTGTTTCTGCCCTCAGAATCTCATGTCTTCTGTCAATATCCGCCAAACTGTCACAAGCTACTTTGCTCACTTCAAAACCGGTAAAATCTTCAACCCTTCCCAACTTTTGGCATTCATATATCTTTATTTAAATATATATTCAAAACACCCTAACGTTCAAACACTTTGATCTTCATGCTGTTGATGAGAAGACTGGAGTGTGGAGAAGTTAAGTAACTCTTCCCAGTTCACAGAGCTAGTTAGTGCCTGAGGTGAGATTTCAGAACATTTCTGTAACATCGTGTTGACATGTTAAATTGCAAACATTAAAATGCCTGTAGTTCTATTTGTGGCACTGGGCCAGTTAAAATCCTGTTGGCCCTAAGGCATCTCCGTTGCTATGATGATAAAAAATGTTCTGTCAAGGAATGGAAAACAATCAGAGCAGCATAAACAAGATAAAATCATTGGGAGTTCCTTCCATGACAAAAAGAAGAAAAAGTTCTTCTAGAATATTTACATAATGCTGGCTCAAAGCCCTGACCTACTGCCCTCTCTTCTGGGGAGGGGTGAGACGCTGGGGCACAGGAGCAGGGGAGCTCCCTGGCAGGGAGGTCTCCAGTTCTGGGAGTAGGCTCTGCATCTCAGCCTTTAGAAGCCCTCTTATTAATTTCCACAGTGCATTTTCATTTGTGCCACTTTTTGTTTGATTACCTGGCCCCTTTAATAGATACTGACCTGTTCTTTCAGTGGCTCCCAATTGCCCATATTACAAAGTCCAGATTTCTTAGCTTCGGGCTCAGGTCCTTATGGTCTCTCTCCCAACTACGGCTCAGCTGTCCCAAGCTGCCTTCTTCTGTGAAGTCTTCTGAAGCCTACCTCATTGCCCAGGTGGAACTGGTCCCTCCTTCCTCGGTTTCAAAATTATCTGCCTCACTTCACTCTCTGCTCGAAGCCTCTATAAATACTGTAGGACTGTCTACATTTGCCTATTTATCTTCTTTACTAAGCTTCTGATCCCCAAAGGCAGAAACTATTATCTTCAGCTATGTAATACCCACACTTACATGGGTATCTAATAAACGCTCTCTCTCTCTCTCTCTCTCTCTCTCTCTCTCTCTCTCTCTCTCACACACACACACACACACACACACACACACACACACACACACACACACAGATGTGTTATCAATCTATCTCTGGGTCTGGAATTTCATCACTAAATACAGATGGTCCCTGAGTATGGATGGTTTTGACTTAGGAGATTTGGACTTCACCGCGGTGTGAAAGCGTACACATATAATCATGCTCTTTTGTGCTTTCACTACAGTATTTGATAAAGGACACGAGCTACTCAACACTTTATTATAAAATGAGCTTTGTGTTAGATAAATTTGCCCAGCTGTTCTGGGCAAAATGGAAGTGCTTTGAGAGCATTTAAGATGAGCAAGGCTGAGCTGTGTTTGGTAGGCTAAGGTGTACTAAATGAACTTTTGACTTTGTGACATTTTCAATTTATGATGACGTTACAGAAACGAGTTGTAACAAACCGGGGCAGGGCAAGGAGAATCTGTGCTCGTACTGTGGGGACAACTACTTTCTAGAAGTACAAATCACTCAAGAAGGGTTGCTCCAGCTGCTTTGTCATGATGCCACATAGCAGATCATTCTCCCTTTGACCACAGAGGTCTGGGTTGGCCTGCAGGGGGCTGAAGGTGGGGTGAGGAGGGACCCACCCCACAGCCCTTGCGGTTGCCTTCCTAATCGCTGCTAAGGACAGGCAAAGCCAGCCCCACCTGATCATCTCCTCCCACCAGAGCATCGCAGGGCCCAGGGCAGCTCTCATCAGAGATAGGGACGGCGGACGGGGCTGCCCGATGGGGTGCTCTGGAGTGGTTTGACATGGAGGCCTAGTGCCACCTGCTGCTCTGTGCCCTGAGGGGCTCCTGCTGACCTCCCCCAACCTGCTGAGTGGAGTGGGGTTAGGCAGGCCTGGCTTCCCACACTCCCTCTGAGTTAGAAGCAGTGCGACTTCTTGCAGGTGGCAGCCTTTCTGAGCCTCATTCTCTACAGACCTGAGGGACAGAGGGGAACAGCCACCTGCGAGGCCCACTGTGCAGAGATGCCAAGCCAGGGTCCCTCTCCTCTATCCCCTCATCTCCCTTCCCTCCTTTCCATCTCCTCTTTGCCTCCTTCTTCCTTGTCTGGAAACTTCGGCATGTGCATTTGTTCATATTTATCCCCAGCGACATTCGCTGCAGGCATGAGGCAAAGTGGCTTCAGTGCCTTGCTGGGAAAGGGATCAAAGACAAAGCAAGCAGGTCTCTGACCTAAGGCGGCATGAATCTTCCTCGTGGGGTGTGTGTAAATCTGGTCAGGGTGTCATGACTTCCCTGCACCCTTCAGTGTAGCCCTCTGGCCCCTGTAGTCAGCCTGTGACGGTTCTCTCCTAAGTGGCATCTGGGCTGGGCCACCTTGGATGACCCAGCCCTGCAGGTGTCGTCACTACCACTGCTATTCAGCCTGATCCTGGCTGGGCTGTGAGCCACAGGACTGGGGCGTGGTGGGGGGCAGGCTCTTTCAATGGGTTTCCAGGTCCAGGTCAGACAAGGAGAGGGAAGACATGAGGAGAGTGGGTGGGGACACAGCTCTGAGGCCAGGTTTTCAGGGTCCACTGGCAGCAGAGGGAGGAGAGGGGGGAGAAACATGTGGCCTCCATCCTTCCCCACTTGGATGTCAGCCCTCAGGGAGGCCGGGTGCTCTGGGGTCAGCCTTTCCCCGGAGCCTCTTCCCAGCCAGGGCAGGTCTGCGTGGGTCAGGGTGCCTCTGGTGCCCACCGTACAGCTGTCTGTGCTCACGTCCTCGAGGACAAGGCCTCACCTACTCTCAAGTCAGAAGTTATGTTGCCACAGGGAGGGATGGTAGGAGGCATTTAGAGTGTTCCAAATGTGTCCCCAGGAATGCTTGGTCCACACGTTCGTCACAGGTATTCTGAGGAAATGGGGCCTCTGGCCAAGTGCACCTGGGGGATACCGCATAACTCGGCCCCTCCCTCGAGAGCCCCAGCCCACACTGGAAGAGGAGATGCGAGAGGCTGTCTCTGCTCCAGCTCAGCCTCCACAGGTCATTTCACAAGCTCCTTTGCACAGGGAGCACCATTTTTGTGTGTGCACCGTGTTATACTTATTTTGTGGAGCTGGCAGTCTGTTGAGCAGTCTGTGGAGTAGGTGTAGACAGGGCCCCCTTCCACTTTCACTTTCTGCCATTACCCATGGTCAGCAGCACTCTTAGAATATTAAATGGAAAATTCCAGAAATACACAACTCAGAATTTCAAAGTAACTTTATTACACATTATAGTTACAATTTTACTACTTGCTTTCTTACTTATTGCTGTTAGCCTCGTACTGTGACTAATGTATAAGTTAAACTTTATCATAGGTATGTATGTATACATAGGAAAAAACAGAATATATGGGATTCAGTACTATCCTTAGTACTGGGGGTCTTAGAACACGTGCCCCCCGATAAAGGGAGACTATGGTAGGCAAACCTTTTATTTTGTGGATGAGACAGCCAGGGCCGGGAGCTGGGCAGCCCAGGGAAAGGTCCTACATCTGATCAGTGCCTGCTGCCACCTGTTCTTAGGGGCTCTTTCTGCTTCTCTTCTCTCCACCATGACATCCCAGGACTTCCGGCTCCTTTGGCTGGTGGCCATTCCCGACTGAGCTTGGATCCCAGGGGGCATGAGGGTGACACTTTCCGCTGACTCCTAGGTGGAGATGGTGCAGTGTAGGGGGCTCCTCAGGGCCCTTGGCATCCGAGGGCACAGTCTATAAACTCGGAGCAGCTGGTCTCTGAGGACTGCTGAGACGTTGGGAATCTTATGACGATGCACCTCGAAGAGGGTGGTTAATGAGTTTATTTTCTCTCTGCCGTTCATTGTAGATGACAGTCTCTTCTCACACAACACTCAGTAGTGATACAATGAGGAATTTCCACCTGTGAATCATGGCCCACAGTCTACCCAGTGCATTTCTGATACCGGGATACAGTGAGCCCACTGCTGCTGAGTTAGGTACCATGGAGGGACCATTACTCAAGTACCTTCCACTAGAAGAATGACAAGAATGAGGCCAGAGAGGTGGAGCAAGAGGCCCCAAAGTCCAAGACAAGGACCCAAGCCCAGAGGAAGGGGAGCAGGAACCCAAGGCCAGAGAGCGGGGCTCTGCAGTGTGTGCTCTGGCCACTGGCTGCCATCATCACTGCGACTGTGGGATGGTGGAGTTCACTCAGAATCACTGAATAAGTCCACTTTCTAAAAACACTGTGCATCAGAATCAATACTTCCATGTAAGCCCTGATCGCCAGGACAACCTGTTTCTAAAGGGACATTTCATCATTGAGTTTGTTTCCGGCAGCTGGTGTCTGTGTTGGGAAAGGATGGTGGACACTTGTCTCCCGCCTCCCTTGTCAGAACTGGCCTGCCCCACCCCCCTGCACCCAGACTATTGGAGGATTCAAAATTGCACCAGGGACAAGCCAGCATGGGGCAGCATTTATCATTCCCCAGACAATTATAGTGGTGCTGTTTGACTGAATGCTCAGTCACATTTCAGATTTATTTCCAATCGCTTTGACCTGGATCAATGGGAGACAAAGGCACCTTTTAGCCCTGGTGCCTGCTGTTCCCCCCAAATGTCAAGGGCTGACATCTGATGACATTATTGCCAGTCTGATGCATCACTTCCTATGTCCCTGGCCCCGGGCGCAGACACCCCACTCACTCCCTGAAGAGCTTTCACATGGGAAGACCCCATGTGGTGTCCAGACTTTATTTCTTCTTGGCAAAGTGAAGGTTTGCCTCCCAGCCTGGCTACTGCATCCCCCGGTCCCCAGGAGAGGTCCCCACCACGTGAGCACGCCCTGACCCTCCCTGGCAGGCTCTTAGTGTTCTGCAGTGAATCTTGGGAAGAGTTGGGACCCTTGCAAGTTGCCTGGTGCTGCCCGTGGCAGGAGTAGGTGGCGGGGCGTTTCCTCTCCTGCAGTTGGAAGAGGCTCACGGGGAGGTGGGGGCCTCGCTGCTGTCCCTCAGATAAAGTACTCCTTCCGGCCATTCTCACCAGCGTCCTGGAGGGCAGGGTCGCTCTGCAGGGCTGCGTCTGCGCTCTCAGCAAACTCTGTACCCTTGGCCTCATTGGTGTGGTAAGTGCCCTTGTGTCTGTACAGGTAGCGAAGCATGACGAGGAGGAGGCAGACCAGGACCAAGGCCACGGCGGCAATCACAGCTGTGAGAGGGAAGAAGAGTGCGTGGCAGTTTGGGGTGGGCATCCTGGCACCTGGAAGGGCGTCAGGACCCACAGGGGTCATGCCAGAACAGACGCACTGCTATAACCAGCACTTACCCCAGACAGGCCGGCTCCTTCCTCCCCCCAACCCCCACCCCCGTGCTCCTCTGCCTGGGCTTGCTAACCCCTGCTTTGTGCCGATCCCAAGGACCCCTTCTCTCTCTTTCCTTCTCTTCTCCCCACCACCTCCCAGCTCCTCTTCCCTTCCCTGCCTCCACTCTGAAGCCGGCTAGAAAAATAACCCTGGACTGATCCCTGCTGGGGAGCGCTCAGGTCTACTAAGGAAGAGAGATCTAGAAGGGATCAGTGTGGACAGGCAGTGTGCATGGTGCTAGTACTCTTGCTGGCTTGACACAGAGGGGCTTATGGAACGCAGAGTTTTCATTTTGTCAAATACTCCCAACTGAGTTTTCCTAGGGTGTAGGACTTTCTGTGATAAAGCCAGGAAAGTCCTGGAAACCTGGAAAGAGCTGATTACTCTCCACACTCTCTGCAGAGGGGGAGAAAGGACAAGGGCTATTCACTGTGCTTAGGGACAGGTGGGGGGAGGGGAGGTTCAGACAGATGGCCCTCCCTCCAGCCTGAGGCCACTCACTCTGGGGAGGAGAGGACTTCCCAGCCTGGCAGGAGGGGCTGGACTTGGCCGTGCACAGCACACTGCTCCATGTGAATGTTGTGCTGGGCATGAGGCATGAGAGGGTCAGCAGGGGTCAGATCACTGAAGGCTTGGGGAAAGGATGAGGTGAAGGATTAAGAATAGGGAATTTTAGAGGGGCTGAAGGGCAGCAGTCTCATGGGGGATGTTTTGAGTTTGGCCATTTGATGTGAAGCTGCAGAATAAACTTCTGTCTTTGCTTGGAATAGAGGCCTATTTGGGGGGCTATTGGGGAATATGGGCAGCTAAAACTGCCCCCAAATTCCATTTTTATGGAACAACTTCTTAAACTTCTTCCTGCCTTCAGGGGGGCACCTGTATCTGTACGGTGTTAATAATATTGCCTGAGAAAGAGAAGGGCTTGGGGCTGACTGTGGGAGGATGCTGGGTTAGGTGAAAGCAAGCAGGTGTCTGCCATGGCTTCCCACTGTTCTTTTTCTTTTCCTTTAATTGTGTAAGTTCCCTGAGCTATGAGTAAGCTGGTGAGAAGCATGCATCTCAAAGAAAGAAACAGAGCAAGACGCTCCCCCAACCTTAGTTGTTCCTGAATGACAGGTTGGGGTCACAGCTGTGACCAGTGAGGATCCCCTTGCCCAGGGTCCCACACGAAGGGAGGGACCACTGGATTTCCCTCAGGATGGACGTGAAACAGTCAGGGTGAGGACTAGTGTGGGATACAGGAGTTGGGGGAGAAGCCCAGGAAGCCCTGGTCAGGCCACCCACACATCCACCCTCACGGGCAGACCTGTTCTGCCAAAGTCACTGTCTCCAGCCTGAGTCCCTGGCCCGGGGTGAGTGCCCTGGAGAGTGGGTACTTCTTGACATGCATGTCCAGTCCCCTCTTGTCTGCCCTTCCACCTGCTCCACCAGGTGCCATGCTGGATATTTCCCCAGCAGGACTGGACTCTCATTCTGCCTTCAAAGGCTCCTCTCTGGGAGGGAGACCCTGTCCACAGCCAGCCCCCCACCCCAGATCCTCAGGCCAGTTCTGCCCCAGCCTTTCCTGGTGCCTTGAAAGGCTCTGCTGTGTCCACTCACCTGCGATGATGGCGATGTCCACGACGGTGTAGGACGGCCCTGGCTCAGCCTCTGTGGACAGAAGAGAAAAGCCTGGGTGAGAGGAGGCTTCCCATGCCTGGCACACCTTGGCCCCAAGCCTGTGCTCCCCGTGCACCTGTCAGCAGCAATGTGAGCCACTCAGGTGGACAGGAAGACCTCTGCCTCATGGCACAGACCCAGCCTCCGGCTTAGCTTAGCTGCTGACCAGACTGGTGAACATAATGAACATCAGGTCCTTCTGGGACCACCTCTGCACCAAGGCGGGGCTGGCACCTGGTAGATGCTCAACAGGTACGAGTGGTGTGAAGGAAGGTGTGCTCCCCAGAGCACTGTGGAGGGTCTGCTCCTGCCTGGCTGGGCTCCCCCTGCCTTCCATCTTCTCTCTCACGTGGGCTTCAGAGCAATCCTGCACGGTGCCTACTGTCATCAGCCTGGGTCACAGGTGCAACACTGAGGCACACAGATGCGACATGCTGTGGTCACAGGGCTCAGGCACTGAGGGGCAGAGCCTTCGCCCTCGCTCTTCCCAGAAACCCCTCCCCAGGTCTCTGCGTGACTGTCCAGCAGGGAGGGCCTGCCTGTCTCTATCCAAGTTACTGGGTGCTTTTCTGCAGCTCAGTGATCTGACCTGAGGTGAAGGTCGCAAGGAGATCAGGAATCTGCCCTCATGGAATTTGGGGAGCAAGCACTCAAACCACAGCGGCTGGGAAGCTCACTCAATTCTTGCCAGGTGCAATTCCTGGTCCATCTCTCACAGCTATCCCCCCTGCCTTAGGAGTTGCCAAGGGAACATCCACTTCCTGTCTTCCCCTGTCATCTGGCCCAGGAAGGGGAGAACACTCAGCCCCAAGGTGGGATCTCCAGGGAGCAAGGTCCCTGAGAGCCCAGAGTAAGGATGGCTTCTGGCTGGGATACTCAGGTGTCCTGTGGGGAGGACAGATGTTTTAGCCTTAAAACCAAGGGGGGAAATGCAGGGTTGTCATGGGAATCCCTAGGGAGTCTGGTGATGACAAGATGACAAACCCTGTCAATGACAGCAATGCAGTAGCAGCAGCAGCCACTGCTGGATATTTTGCCAGGTGCTACGCTAGTCACCAAGAGTGTTCAAGGACCCTGCATATCTGGTTAGGAAGCCACTTTTCCCAGTGCTCTCAGGCAATGAGGGCTTTGCATGATGCTAATTTTGAATTCAGGAGCAAGAGTGCTATGGGGGCATAGAAAGTTTTCCTTGGCTGATGCTGAGTTTTTCTTCTTGCTCTGGGTTTTTCAATGTCCTTGTGTGATGGAGGTTGACAGGTGATGGCTGAAGTTCATTAGCTGACTTCTTTTTGGTAGGAAAAGTCAGATACATTTACTTTTCCTAGATGATTTGCTGTTACTGCTTCCTAAGAGGATGTGGTACTTGGGCTCTGGGTCTCGGGATAAAGGTGCCCTAAAGAAATTAGCAACTAGCTTTTCATCTATCCATCTGTTTCTCCTAGAAGCCAGTCCTGCCAGCTGAGCACTTCACATCTGCCCAGCCCCAGGCAGAGCAGGAAGAGGGATGATGGCCTCTGTCTCTAGGATTTACTTGGGAAGTCACAGCATATTAAAGTGATGAGTTAGACTGCCCACTCTCTATGTGATAAAATGTCCAAATGGGCACCACAGAGGTGTCTCAGGTGTCACAGGAGGGACTCAATCATTTGACTCAGCGCCATGACTCCTGTATTCTATGACAGCAAAGGAACTCATGACTGTACTATGCCTTTTTTCCTCCAGCAAACCTTTGCCAGCACCTACTACTTTCTAGCAGTGTGCTCCACTTTAAGGCCAGACCTGTGTCATCAGGAGCTGGCTATGTAACCAACAGGCACACAGACATCTGTGGGTGAGTCCAGGAAGGGTGGTTCTCTGGTGAAGGCTGCATTCTCCAATGTCCTTTAGGAAGGTTTCCTGGAGGAGATGGTCCCAAACCTGGCCTTGTGAGATGGTATGCAGCAAAGATAACAGAAAGAGGAAGCACTGGCCTGGGATAGGGACCTGGAGAGAAGGTATGTGTGTTGCAGAGTGTTAAGGAGGTTTCTGGGTGGGGCAGAAGGGTATCTGTCAGTGTAGATCCAACTGCCCTCATGCCTGGTCACCGTGCGTGGGAGGCTGGCTCCAGGCACCTGCTGGCTGCATGCCCTGGGAGCTTCACGGCCCCCACTCGCCCGCACAGCTACCCTTCCCATGTGAGCAGAAGAGACAGGTACATTCACTTGGGCTTGCTGACAATTCACAGGGCCCTTGTGAATCTGACGCCTCGAGTCAGAACACACTAGCCAGTTCATGATCACAGTCATGGCCCCAAAGTTCCATAGGGTCACCTTACAAACCCTCTCCCCAATTCCTGGGCTTCTGGAGTGCTGTGCACAGTAGCTGAAGTGCCCTGACAGCCTGTGAAAGGATCTGGCTGCACTTGCCTCCTCCTGACCAGTACTCCAGTTTGCTGGGTGCTACTGTGTGGACACACGGCTGGGCTCTGGGTCCACATCATATTCCTGTGTTGTGGTGGAAACCTAGGGGCCTGTGAAACCAGGGGGCAGAGCAGATGGTCACCATGCCTCAGTACCCGTGCGGAAGGCCGACAGTGGGGGCTCAGGAGGCTGTGCCAGGGAGGAGTGGCTCTTCTTGGTGTGCACCTTGGAGTCTCACACCTTGAGTTTTTCACATCTAAGCATTTGCTTTGGGGATGTGACAGAGGGAGGCGGATCCAGAAAGAAGGGCAAGGACGCTGTAACTCACAACTCAGGGTGTCTGGTTCCCCACATGCCTTTGTCTGCTATGATTCCTGAGCCCTTGTGTAAAATACTTTTAAGAGAGCTTTATTTTCACACCATGACCAATTTGCCTCCATGGACTATGGGTCTGAGAAAAAGAAAGAAGGTTTTGTTCCATTCTTGAGACAGAGAATAAGAATGGAGTCACCTAGACAGTGGAGAGATCAGCACAAAGCCTCATAACTGTGGGCTGGACAAGAGGAAGCCATGGGGTCCACCCGGGGATTCTCTTCCAGGGAGGGGGACTGTGCCACTTTGGATCCTGTGGGGGTCACAGTTAATTATGAAGATAGCAAATGTCCCAAGGTATTCATGGCACACAGTGAAGGAAAGGGGAGCCACCATGCCCCAGCAGACACACCTGCCTAGGATTTCTAGGAAAATCTAGTTTCAAAGAGACCAGAAGAACAGGGAAAGATTTCAGTTAAGTTTCTGTCTTTGGCGGAATTGGGAAACCACCTGCTTGGGGCTCAGTTTAAAAAGATGCTGGGCTGAGGGAACGGGTGGGTGGGCAACTGAACAAGCTCAGTCTGAAGGCAAGGCCGAAGTCACCATAAGGGAGCTTAGCAGATTTGTTCTTCCTAGGAAGAGGAGGCAATTTACCCTGGAGACAGTGGCTGCAGCTCACTATTAATCTGCACCTTTATGGAGATGCCTGATCTGATTGGCCCAGTGAAAGGAGACAAAATCACTCGGACAGAACTGGAGCTAAGGACAACAGAGAGGCAGCACCCAGGGTCCAGGTTCAGGAGAACTGCATGCCTCCTGGACACAGTCCATTCCTGACCATGGGTGTCACATTTCTGTGCTCACTCACTGAACTCTCCTTACACTTGCTGCAGCGTCTCTCCTGGGGGACAGACAATACATTGTGGGCTATTTTGCTTGTTGCTCTTTTGAGGTCTTTTTGCATGCATTCTTTGTGGGGGAGCTAAGGGTTCAGCATTCAACCTGCTAGATCATGGGCCTCCCATATGATGACCTGGGGTCTGGGCCCCCCTGACCTCTGATCTTCATTGTAAAGGAATGCTCACCTCTCTGCATAGAAACACTGCCTGCTTTGCACAGAGCCAGTGTGCAGGACATGTGGGTCCTCGAGGCCATTCCAGGGCCAGTGGGAGACAGAACATGGTGGCATTCTGTGAGAATTTGCTGGGATGTGCCTAATAGGAGAGCGAGTCAGTGCTTTCATCATCTACTGAGCACAAAACACAAGGCTCTAAGGAGGAAGGGGATTAAAGACTCTTGAGTCTTCAAGTCTTCTCGAATGACCTCTTATCCTACCTTTCCCATCCCACAGCAGGATCGCACTGATGGCACAGGGCAAGACTTCTCAGGTCAGTTACTCCACCTCCTGAAGTCTCCTTTCCTCCTCTGTAAAACAGAGGTAGCAAATGCCCTGCCCAGTAGATCACTGAAGAGCCAACTACTGGTCCTCAAACTTCTGTGTGCATCAGAACTGCCTGGGGGATGTACAGAACCACAGATTACTGCCTCCCCTGCCCCAAGGTTCTGAATAGTTCCTATGTCTGGAGTGGCCTCGGGAACTTGCATTTATACCATTTTCTAGGTGCCTTGGATGCTGCTAGTCCAGGGGTCTCCCTGAGAGGACCTCTGTGCTCATGAGTGTAAACCTAGTTTACAGACTTCAGGACACAGTTCAGATGTTAACCATTACACTCCAGCCCTTCGCGAGATGATGACGTTGTTGTTGGGTGCCATTGAGTCATTTCCGACCCCTAGCAACCTTCACAGGTTGATTGTTTCAGGATTGCCTCTAGAGTGGATTGCCACATCCTTCTCCAATTTTTTTTTTTGGTGCTGGCAATTGAACCTGGGACCTCAGAGACTTCAGAGTGGCACTCTACCAACTGAGTTAAATCTCTGCCCAAGATGACATCAGACTTCAGTAAATAGACATGGGAACTCTAATACCCTCATATCAATGCAAATAGGAAGTTATGGCCACAGCTCTGTGCTGTTGTTGTTAGGTGCCATCGGGTCGGTATCTGACTCATAGCGACCCTCATAGGGTTTTCAATGGCTGACTGTTTTGGGATTGCCTTGGGAGTGGATTGCCAGGTTCTTCTCCCATTTTTGGGGTGCTGGGAATTGAACTCGGGACCTCAGAGACTGCAGCGTAGCGATCTACCCACTGAGCTAAATCCCAGCCCCCACAGCTCTGTGCTAGTGTCTTCTTTTTTCCAGGGGCCAGCTGATGTAGATGGCAAAGCAGTATAGTTGAAAACTGAGAACCTGCCACCTGTGCCTGGTCGCCTGCTCACCCCCAGGCCTGGTGCTGGGGAAGGAGACAGGAGGCCCTTGTGCCTGTGCTTGGGAGATGCACACTCGCTTCTGATCAATGGCTCAAGAAACTGCAGTCTCCTGGGCCTTGTTCTCTGGAAATTAAGTCCCTAGCTGTGTCTCCCTGGCACCCCTGTGTGCCAAGTGACCACCGCAAGAATAATGCAAGGGAAAACTACCACTGCTGATTAATAAGGACAGCTGGGCTCTGTGGATGCGACAGGAAAATACATCTCCAGAGGACGGTCTCAGGGGCACCCAAATGGCAAAGGAGATGGAGGTCAGCAGGGATCGTGAGGAGCCAGGAGGGGCCGCCCAACTCCAAGGCCACCAGAAGGCCTTGGATGTGCCACTTTGCAGCCACATTCCGCCAACTCTTTGAGGATGGTGAAGATGCACAGGAAGGGACAGGGTGCTCCCCCAGCCCCAAGATGCTAGACAGGCCTGGATGCCCAACCCATGCCCCTGTAAGGTCAGCACATTTGCCAGGCATGGGGCAGACAGGTGAGGGATGTGGTCTTTACAGCATGTTCTTCACCTGTGAAATGTGGCAGCACTACTGTGTAGGCTTACTGTGCGACAGTATGTGCTAAGCACCTTGTGCAGTGGCTGGCACGTTGTTGTTGAGTCGTGTCCAACTCATAGTGACCCTCATGGGATTTTCAATGGCTCATTGCTTCAAGATTGCCTCCGGAGTGGATCGCCACATCCTTCTCCCATTTTTGTGGTGCTAGGAATAGAATTTAGGACCTCAGAGACTGCAGAGTGGAGCTCTACCCATTGAGCTAAATCCCAGCCTAGTGGCTGGCATAGGTTGGTCTATTTGTACATTAGTTCTTATTATTGCCAGTTATAACCTTGGTTATAGGGGGTATTGAAAAAAGGCACCTTCAATGCTTGTGTACATTATTTTGGCAAGTTTATCACCCTAAGAATCAAATAACCTGCATCTAGTAATTGATCCTAGAGAAAATCTAGAACAGAAACAAACAAAAAAATCCACGCTCTGCAGGTATATTGCATTGTGGTTTAAAATGGAAAATTAAAGACAAGGAACCATCTACATATTTCACCACAGGGAACTGGTTGTGTAGATTATGACGTGCCCCATGAGGGAATATTATGTCAATATGGAAGCGATGCATGTCAATTCCTGGTGACAGGTGGAAGTGCTTAGGGTGTGGTGTTACTAGAAATGGTGCTACACATTCTAAGAGTCTTGTTGTTCTTGTTAGATGCTGTCGAATTGTGTGGAACTCATAGTGATCCTCATAGGGTTTTCAATGGCTGATTGTTTCAGGATTGCCTCAGGAGTGGATTGCCACATCCTTCTCTCATTGTTGTGGTGCTGGGACTCGAACTTGGTACTGCAGAGCATCGCTAAATCCCAGCCCAAAAGAGTCTTCGACAAAGGAATAAAAGGAAACAAACTTACAATGTGAGGCAGTGGCCCCTCGGTGGTAGGCAGGGGTTTGGAATGGTTTGCCTTTCTTCTAACATCTAGTTGTCTGTGCTTTCCAAGCCATCTACTATAGCCATGTGCTGCTTTTCCAGTCAAGAAATGGGGCTAAATCTTCAGAACTGGTTATTGTTATGTATAACCTTAGCTGGGCACCATGGCACATGCTTGTCATCTCAGCTACTTTGGGAGGCTGAGGCAGGAGGATCGTAAGTTGGAGGTCAGAGGCAGTGTCAGCAACTTAGCGAGATCCTGTTTCAAAATTAAAAATAAAAAAAGGGTGGGGGTACAACCCAATGGTAGAGCACTTGCCTAGCATGCATGAGGCCCTGGGTTCAACCATCCAAGTACTACAAAAAAACCCCAAACAACAACAACAACAACAAAAAACCACCCAAACCAAAATAACAACAAAAAGAACCAGTTATTATTACACAAAATTTTAAAAGCCACTAACCTCTGGTCCGTGAAGGGACGTGAAGGTTCCTTCCCTGCCCCACCTGCCTGTCTTACTCTGAGCCTGTACCTCCTCCATAGTGCATCCCATAGACCACAGCTGGACTACTGTTGGACAGCAGGACCAGAGGTGCCCTCTCTGAATAACCCTGTGTCTCATGTTTGCATCCTTTACCTAACCTGGTAAGGGGTGTCTTCAAGCTGACCTTTCTAAAAGAGAAACACACGGTGTGGAAGAGCCTGGGGCACCCGGCAATGACTGCTCCTCCCTCCTTTCCCTGGGCTGCAGCTGTGGGTTCAGCGGGGCCTTCTGCAGGTGGGAACAGGTCAGTGCTGGCCTCTCAGGGACAGGTGGTAGGAGTCAGAGGGCTGCAGGCACACAGGTTCTGCCTTTCAGCAACTTTGAAATCACTGTTGGTGACCTACTCAGCTGGCTTCTCAGGGATCCCCAGGTTTGGTATCTCCCTAAGGACTCTGGAAAGGGCCCCTCACTTCTAGACTAGGTCCTAGTCCTCTGTGCAGGAGTCACTGGGGAGACATGGTTGTCCTTTGATTTCAGGCACATGGGAAGGAAGCTTGCAGTGAACTGTGCAGACTCCATTTCCCCGCTCCCCATCTGCCCTTTTCTCTCCACCCCTGAGGCCCCCTGCCTTCTCCTCATTCTTGTCCACATCTCCTGCATCCTTTCCAGAGGCTCCATGGATCTTTGATCGGTGACTTTGCCCTGTGCTTTGGTCTCCCTACTGACAAATATGCAGTGGGGTTTGGGCTTTAGGACAACAACCCCTGAGGGCTCCCTGACAAGTGGTGAGGACACATGATGAGGGGCTGACATGGTGGACCACAAGATCTCGGCTATGTGGGGGAGGAAATGAGGAAACAAAGGTGTGGCCGTGGGACCTGGGAGCCATGGGCCTGAGAAGCTACTGGGGTGGAGATGGGGAACCTTGGTGTCAGCTAGAGTTGGTGGAGGCTGCTAGAGAGCAGGGGAGAGGAATGTGGCGCAGGCCCTGGAGATGCAATCCCAAGGCACAATGGTGAGAGTCCATGGCTGACCTGAAATGGAAACATGGTCTACATGGAGACCTGTCACCTGTGTGTGCTGCCACAGGGGGGAATAGGGAGGTGGGGTTCTGAGTAAGGATGAGGCTCTGCAGGAGGTGGATAAGCCATGCTCAGAAGTGGCTGAGGGGACCCAGGAGGAACCCCATGCTGCCCAGGGGTGCAAGCCCACGAGAGTGTCAGCCGTGGCGAGTGGGTCCCCAGTGTCCTCGAGGGAAGCCAGGAGGAGGGGCCGGCATGCTGTGGAAGAGGCTGAAGCAGGCACATGGTGGCCAGCAAGGGGGCAGAGTCTGCAGGATGTTATGGAGAGGGGAGCCACTGGGCAGTGCCGGAGACACGTGGGGATGACGAGTGGCTGGGAGTGGTGCGCATCTGGGTGGCACAGCTGCCCTACCGGAGGCCACCTGCATCTCTGCTCTGTCCTTCAGCCACCCTTCTCCTCCCCAGTACCAGGCTGGGCCTCTGGCCACCCAAGGGCTCACAGATGGCTCCACCTCTCCCTCACCACTGTACACTGGGTGGCCGGCCAGCCAGGTCTGTTTCCATGGCTGTGTCTCTCTGCTGACGGCTTGTCCCTTCAGACCCTCTGGCTCTCAGGCCCCTATTTCAGGTAGAAATCCTTGCCGTTTGCCTTTATTGCTATTTCTTGGTTGCAGCTGGGAGTGGGGGCAGCTGGCTGGAAGGAAATCTGGGAGGCAGAGGCTCTGCACCAGCTGTCTCTGAGTGTTTGCACACTCCTGCTCACCCTTCGAATCTAGATATGATATGCATCACTGCCTTGGAGAAGGTTCTCTGCCTTCTGCATGACAGCTGTGTGCTCACCTCCACTGCAGGGGGGAAGCAAGCTTTCTCCTGAAAGACCACACCACTCAAACTATTTTCCTCTTTATAGGCCACATATAGTCTCTGCTGCATAGCCCTCTTTGTTTGCTTATTTGTTGTTTACAACTATTTAACAAACATGTAAAACCCATTCTTAGCTAGTTGACTGTACAAACATAGGCCACGGGCGGCACTGAGCTCACTGGCGGAAGTTTCCCGAAGGACTTGTTCATACTGCCAGTAAAACCCGTTGCAGACTGGCACATGGTGCATGCCTGTGATCCCAGGGACTCGGAAGGTGGAGGCCGGAGGATTGCGAGTTTGAGGCCAGAGGCAGCCCGGGTAACTTGGTGAGACTCTGTCTCAAAATAAAAACTGAAGAAAGGGGGTAGGGGTGCAGCCTAGTGGTGGAACACTTGCTTAGTATGCAGGAGGACTTGGGTTCAACTCCCCAGTACCATCAAAAACAACAGAAAAAGACAAGGCAAACAAAACCTCTGCTTGCAGCAGTTCTGAGCTACTAAAGGAGGACAGATTTCATTCCTCAGCTTCTCTCACAGGCCAGGTGAATGAATAAATGATGCTGCATAAAACACCCTCTGAAAGGTCCCAGTGCACACCTCCAGCATTATTTTTCTCTGTATACCTGCTTCGCACATGCTGAATAAATAGCCTCAACAGTCAGTCCACAGACACACGCTAAGCTCCCAGTGACACAAAGGACGGTCATTTCTTCAGTTCCTGGCATGCAGCAGGTCTCTGTAAGAGTCCTGAGGACACAGAGGTAAGATTCGCACCGTGTGTGTGTGTGTGTATGTGTGTGTGTGTGTGTGTCTGTGTGTGTGTGTGTGTTTACACATGGGATTCAAGTTCAGACCCCCAGCCCCCTGTGCGGCCCCCGGTCACTCTGATGTGTCCTTTGAGGTCCCTGCTCTCCAGCCAGATCATGTGCTCTAATCATTACCACTTCTCAGGAGGACTTAATTCACTTAAAAATCATATAATTGCATTTTCAGCATAATTAGGTACTTAATTGCATGACTAGGTGTCCTCGATCGGGCTGCGTGTAAGTAACGGTGATTTGTTAGGCACGCTTTGCCTCTGTGTTTCCTGGCAGCTGCTCCATCTGCGCACAGGATGTGGGAAGAGCTTTTCTCCTCTCGTCACGGGGTCACAGGCACAAGCAGCTGAGCCCATGTCCTCAGTGAGCAGGCTGCAGGCTGAACGAGGGAGAGGAAGCTTCTGGGCCCTCCACTGGAAGACTGGGAGAAGCACCCCAAGGAGGGTTAAGCACCCCCAACCAGAGGCAGGCAGTGAGCTCCCTGCAGGCACACTAATGCAGGGAGGCCATGGAGGCCTGTAACAGGCAGGGCGCCTGGCATGGGGGTACGAAGGGGGAGACACACTAGGTTTTAGAAGGAAGCAAAGGCAGAAGAGGAAACAGGTGTTGGGGCCACTTCTGTGCCTGGGAGGCCCCCGGAGAACTTCAGGGCTGTGGCCCTGTGGGAGCAGCTCCCTCACGGGGCAGTGGCCAGCTGGCCCAAGGGTGCTGAAGAGGACCAGGGGTTGGGGGCATGAGTTGACGACACCATCTGCAGCCCTGGAGCTGGTTTCAGTTTCCAGGCTCTGGCATAAATTCCTTAAATAACTAAGACCTAAAACAGCAACAAGTTATCCTTCAAGGAAAGACTCCAGAATCTACTCAAATGTGGTTTAGATGCAACTTTTCAAGAATGGTCACATCCACAGAAGAAGCCGGCTTGTCTGGTCCATGGCTTTTGATGTCACCAGCTCATGATTCCCCTCCCACAACATGGTCTGTGAAGAGCTAAAGAACCCTAGAACTATCCTTCTTCCCATCCAATCCATAAATAGCTTCTCCCTTCTTCTAAATTCCCCCACTACCAACGGATGGGTTGGAGGGAGACTTGAGCTTCTTCTGAGCTCCTGGCCTTCTTGCTGGTTGAGTACAGCAAAGCCTGTTCTTTCATAGCACAGACTCAGTGCTGTAGTTCTGGCTTCCGTGCCGGTCAGGCAGGGACCCCTTGCCTCCTACAAACCCCACTGTGATTTGTCCTTTGGGTTGGCCTCATGTTTGAAGAGGGTGCGAGGGAAGGAGAAGGCACTGGGGTCTAAACGTGGAGTGGTGCCCAATGCATGAAAGAAAGTTCTTAATATCCTCATCTATTTAAGAATGGCTCTTTTACATGCACGTGGCTGTGTGTGTGCACACATGAGCATGCTTGCACACACACATACACCCACAGCCAGAAGCCTGCACTTGTGCTCAGGAGAGTGGGGAGGCAGGAGGCCAGGGTCGGCTCCTGTGACGGGGGCTGGCAGGGAGTGGTTGTTTATCTCCTGGAACAGCTGGGCTTCCTGAGTGCTTCCCACTGAGCTGTTCACCTGCCTTCCTTCCCCAGGTCTGTCTTTTGGGTATCAGGGCAGGAAAGGCACTTCCAGGAGTTGCCCCTTCATTGTCATTTACATCCACAATGGAGCCTAGAAGCTACCTGCCCCTGGTTGGAACCTTCTGCTGTCTTTTCTCTGTGCCTGGGGAGGAAAAGCCTTATGTCTTCATGGTCCCTCGGCCCATCCTCCTACTGTTCTCTAGCTGATGAAAGTATTCCATTACACTTCTCAATCTATCATTCTGGCAAGCTCCTGATCCATCTCCCCAAACCCCATCCCGGTCTTATGATTTATATTTGCCCAACATTAATCTTTTAAAAGCAAAGAAACTATAAACACATACATAACTCTGCCTCTTGTCTGTTGAAATCCCGACAGAAATCAACTGCCATCTAAATTAAATGTTTCTTTCATAGACAGTGATCAATGCCCTGGCAACTAATCAGAGAAAAGCCAACAAACTTAGACCTTGTTTCACCTGAGAAGTTTGTAGGTGGTGTGGTTGAAGTCTGACCATCTCCTGTGATCAACAGGAATGGGTGAGTTGGCACAGTCCCGCTATGGCAATGCTGTCAATACAAACAGGAAGCTTTGTCCATCACTTGTCATTGAGGGTTTCAGCACTTCAAAAGCAAGGTTCAAACCTAACATATTACCTTTGGGGAAGAAAGGTAAGAACAACAGAACCCATTCTTCTGTCAGATTGGTGTGCTAATTTCCTTAATAAAGACAAGGAGACTTTGCTCAAGCAAACCAAATAAGATGAACATTGTTATCCAAAAAGCTATCAGGTAGCTATAAGATGATGTCTTTTTGAGCAATCAGGATTAGGGGGTCTTCAAGAGGCCAGATGATCTCCAAAACAGTACAGATTTCAATTGCTTTTTTTTTTTTTTTTTTTTGCGATACTTGGGGTTGAACCCAGGGCCTGGCACCTGCATGCTTAATTGCATGCTTTTAAGTATGGGTGTTTTCATACTGAAACAAAGGCAACTTTTATTTTACACCTTTCAAGTGACCACTTTGAATACTGTTCTAGGAAATATAAAAGTTGAGGTTTTAGGAAGAAAAGAAAGAATATGAATGGCTAAACCCACTACATTTCATGATCTTATTTTCCTTCCTTCCTTTCCCTTGTCTTATTACTTCTTCCACCATCACTACCCATGCTTGAGATCATTAATGAATTTAATTATTCTGCTGCGTGGGTAAGTGATGGCCAATGGAGGGTCTTGAAGACCAGGTTAAGGAAGCTGTGTCTTCTCATGCAGGTAATGAGTAGACAGATTAGGTCAAGTGCAAAAGGTAGTCTCCAGAAATGAAGTAGGACAAAAATTAGAGAAGGAGTGCTTGTGGTTTAGAAGAACACTTGGAAGCTACTGAGAAAAGATCAGGTATCAACCATGAGAAGCCAAAAAGGGTGAGAGGAGCAGATATGGGCAGGGGCTCTAGGTGTAAGGTCAAATCTGTGGGAAAGCTGAGAGGCTCAGGATCTGAAACTTTGAGGTTTGGACAAGTGTGTAATTAGAAGTTAAAGAAGGAAATATCCATGTAGTAGGAGAGGGAAGATGGTTATAAATAACTTATTATTCTATATTTCAAAATATCCAGTTATTGAATCACATTCAAAATTACATTATTTCAAGTACTAAAAGTGAAGGTGTAGTTCAGATTTTCAAATTTACATAAAAATAGGTTTCTAAGAACGGAGATGTAGCCCAGTGGCAGAGTGCCTACATACCATGTGTGAGGCCCCGGGTTCTGTCTCCAGTACCACAACACACAAATAGGTTTCTAACCATTGTGGATGGCATCCAAGAGACAGATGGGAAGGATGGGCATGAAAGGAGTCTGGAGAAGCTCCTTAGGGATTAGGGACTCTCCCTCCACACAGGCCCCCATGGGAAGACATGCTCACAGCCAAAGACTCTTGCTGCTGGCCTTCCACTGAGGCTGCACACAGATCACCCAAGGCCCTTTTGAAAACTCCTGCATTGGGCAGAGGATGAGACTCTGTGGTGAAGTGTGGGCTTAGTTTGTTGGAGTGAGACAACTGGTTCAATCTCCAGCTCCACCAAAATAAGAACAAAGTAAAACACCTACATCTAGATCCCATCTTAGGTTGCTGTATAAAACTTCAGACCACCAGTAAAATGTGAATTTCAGATAAAGAATAAAAATGTCTTAGTGTAACTATGTCCCCAATAGGACTGGGGTTTAGCTCAGTTGGTACAGTGCTGCTCTGTACTCTCTGAGGACCCTGGTTTGATCCTCAACACTGCAAAAATGGGAGGAGGATGTGGCAATCCACTCCTGAAGCAATCCTGAAATAATCAGCCCTTGAAAACCCTGTGAAGGCTGTTATGAGTCGGACTTGACTCAACAGCACCTAACAACAACAGCAACAGGCCCCAGTACTGCCTAGCAGCTCCATACCTGGTCAGTCCTTGGTCTGAACTCACCAGATGTGCTAGGGGGTTAAGTCAGTGAAGCCTAGAACCCAAAGTGACCTTTTTAGGTAGAACGTGCTGTCATCAAATAGTGTGTGTCTTGGGGGAGGGAAAAACTCCCTCAACTGGTGCTGTAGTAGGGAGGAAGGAAGCCTGAGCTTTGGGTGCCACAAAGCTGGCTTCTAACGTGACCACATTACCTTAGATGGAGTAAGCACCTGCATATCGCTGCTTGAATCTCATTGTCTCGGCTGTAAGGGGGCTGTGAAATAGGGACAATATCTCCAGCCTCACAGGGAATTTGGAAGGGCTTAAACAGCATACACACCCCAGTGAACCTGTGGGGCGCTAGCCCCTGCTGCTGTGCTGGGGCCCTTCTCTCCAGGCCCTCCTTGCCAAGCCTTTATCCTCATATGTCCCAGGCAGGCCCTGCGCTGTCTGCACAGGCCTGCCTTGCTGTGGCTCATAAGAGAGCAAGAGGTTTGCTGGGGCTCCCTGCTCCCATTTCCTAGCACTGTAGCCATGGAGATGGGGCCTGGGGCCCCTTTATCAGCACTAGCCACCCAGCACAGGACCCCAGGCCCCCTGTTGCTGGCTGATAAGGGCTCAGCTACCTTGGGAGGGAGGGAGGCTTCTCAGAGGCAGGCCAGGGTGGAGTGGCCTCTTCGGCAGCTAGCAGAGGGGGTTCAAGAGGCCTCCAAGGCAACACAAAGCCCTCACACTCACACAGCCACACAGGCTGCCTGTCCCCAAGGGGACACTCTGTGCCCTGCTGGTGCAGATGGGAGGTGGGTGTCTCACCTCCCACTCAGAGACAAGATCCCAAAGATCCTCTGTAGGACAAAGTGCCACCTCCACCCCTACACAGGAATGAGCCAGAGCCTCATGCTGCATGGGGCTGGGGGCAAAGCACAGACTGGAGACCTAGGCTGCCATCCAAAAGGCCGAGACCTGTGGGCGGTGCCCATTAGGTCTCCACAGCACTGTGAATGAGCGTCCACTCGTGTGTTCAGGTGTAGTGGGACAGGCCAGGCAGTGCTTACCCCAAAGCCATTTGTCCCCTTCAGATTAGGTCATCTGCAGTACACAGGGCAATCAAAAAGAGAAGGCCAACACTGTCTGCCTGCAGGGGGACCTGTACAGTACAGAAGTGTTGAAAGACCCCTGATTTCCAATCCTGGCTCTGGCATTTGCTACTGCTGTGGCTTTAGGGCAGTTACTTTACACCTTTCCATACTCCATGTATCAAAGACAGAGCACCAAATCATATTAGCATCTGCAGGAGTCGGCTTTCTATCAGTCCGACAAAACACTGAGATAACAAACTTATGAAGAGGGAAGGTTTACTTTGGCTCATGGTCTTGGAGGTTCCAGCCCATGGTTGGTCCACACCTCTGTGCTGGGCCTATTGCCAGGAAGCCCATCGTGGCAGGCACGTGTGGTCATAAAGCCGTTCACCCCATGCCTCAGAAGTGAAACAGAGAGGAAGTGGCCAGGGCCTCACCATCTCCTTTGAGGACACACGTCAATGACATGAAGACCTCTCACAAACCCCTCCTCCTAGAGGTCCTGCCTCCCCTCAGCAGAGCCACTCTGGGGGCCTTGTCTTTACCACACAGACCTTTGGGGCCACACAAGGTCCCACCTTTGCCAGGCCTGAGCCCTGTCTTCTAAGCAAGTGCATGGCAATGTTCTCCTCTCCAGGAGACAGAAGCTGCACAGTGCAGTATGGAGCTAGCAGAGAGCCTCATGACCTCCCCACCGCCACTGCCCTCCTCCATCCCCATCCCAGGCTGTAGTGAGGAATGGGAATGTGTTTTGCCAGACAGAGCAATTCCAAGTGCAGACAGACGCTCAGGGGGCCACATGGCCAAGGCCATGAGGTGACAACAGAAGCCTGTGGATGAGGAGGCAGTCACTTCACTACTGGCTGGATGTGCGGCCTGTGGGAGGGAGGCGGCCTGTGGGGTGAGCCAGTGCAGCTGTGTTTCAGGTGCTTTGCTCACTTGTCCTATCATCAGAGCCAGCAGGATGGCCCGGCCATACAGAGCCAATGGCTACTGACCACACCTCCTGGTCCTTGGACGCTGAACTCTGGTGCCCGCCCTGTGGTGCAAGTCTCGAGGAGGTGGACTCTGGGTTGAGCCTGAGCTATGTGTGCTTGAGCCACTGTCTCTACCACTCTGATTTGGGGAGGCAAGCCTACGTTTATGGGCTGTGCTCTCATCGTGTCAAGGAACACCGAGGCCTTCCTCCCTGGGCAGGGGCAGCTCGGACCCAGGCTCATCAGACTGGGGCCACCCTCACTCTCTCCCTGAGAGCCTCCCGCTCTGTGCCCTTTGCTGGACTGAAGCTCTGGGCATCCATGACCTGGGGCTGTGGGCCAGGCCCAGCCCAGCCCCTCGCCCAGCTCTGCCTGGGGCTTGCGTGTCTGGGTCTTGTTCCTGACCTCTCCCTGAGGTTCTGCCTGCTCTGGGGGCTGCACGTGCTAGGGACCAGGGCCACACTCACACTCATTCCTGGCTGAGTGACATGGCCGCCTGACCTCAGAAACGCTTCACTCAGGTGATGAAACCAGAGTTTCATCACCACCTGAAAGCTGGCCTGTGCACGCCCATATGCACACACTAGATGCTGGGTGCAGGCCCTCTGGGTTTCCTCATTTCTGGCTCCAGGAGTCCCCCATACTCTTTCTCCTTTGCAGGTCTCACAGTAGTCGCAGCTCCCCCCAAGGCTGTATCTCAGCTCCTTCCTCAGGTGGTGCAGAAGGGCCTCCTCCTCAGTGCTGAGTCTGAGCAGGGATTGAGGGCTTCCACACGCAGGGAGGGGTATTCCTGATGCTACCACAGGTGCTGTGACAGCCTGTAGCATCACGCTCTCTGCAGCCTCTCCTGTGTGTCTTCACCTCCTAGTTACCTGTGCCCACTCTCCTCCCCGAGCCACAACGACCTCCTGGCTGCTCTCTGATTAGAGGGCAATGCTCCTACCTCAGGGCCTTTGCACTTGCTAGGTTCTTTGCCTGTTCTGGCTCTCAGATACCCCCATGCTTGGCTCTTTTGCTTCCTGTGGGTCTTCCTCAAACATCAGCTTCCCCAGGGAAGCCTTCTCTGGTCACACTCTTTAAAAGGTTTAAAAGGGCATCTGCTTTTCTCTTCTACCAACCTTAGCTCCCTTCTTGGCTTGACTGTCCTTTCCAGCTCTCAGCCCTCTCCAGTGGTCTGAGCGTTTTATCATGTGTCTGGTGACCATCGGTCCCCTCTCATTAGAACGTCAGCTCCCCCCTGGGATTACAGCTGGTTGTTCACTGGCATGTCCCCAGGGCCTGGCACACAGTTGGCGCTGGACACTCGTATGTGGAACGTGACTCCTGGGCCAGAGGCTTGCCACTGTAGGTGACAGAGGCAAAGAGGGAAATCGAGGGAAAACCTGGCCAGACCACCTGCTCTTCATTCCTCAGCAGACCCTCTAGACGAAGCCCGCTTACCTGCTTGACTTGTTCTTGGATATCTTTAAAACTCACCCATTTTAGAGGTTCAGGGAACACCTCTGTGGGGTGGGGCAGGGGCACCAGCTGATGAGGTTTCATGAGGCAGGCACAGACCACCAAGTACTTCCTGAGCTCCAGCCCCTCTCCCCATGCCTCAGCCCGTCTGTGCCCCAAGCCCTATCCTCGAAGAGGCAGATGTGAGTCTTGCTCTCCCATCCCCACACATGGCCACCCTGTAAATAAACTCTTTTGCAAAACTTGTCATGTCAGTGACTGGGATACTGCAAGGCAGCCAGGCTCAGGAGCAAGGGCACAGGTGCAGACTCCGGGGGAGCATAACTGGCCTGATGTGGACAGATTCAACCCGGGTCTCTACCACCAAGTCTGCTGACAGCCTCCTGCAGGGGAGAGGGTTCAATAAGGAAGCATGACACACGCCTGGCCAGACACCTGCTGTGTGGAAAGGCCGCCTCTCTTGGTTATGCAGTGGGGACAAGTGCCAACTTCTCAGCTTAGGGTCAGGAAGGGCCTGCCACTGTGCACTGCTCTGGTTCTTCATCATGTACCTGCACAGCTACAGGAACTTTCTGGAGGGCAGAGCCTCAGGTACCTGGATTCACAGAGAGGGTGGTGATAGGGCACAGGGAAAGGGACAGCTACCAGAAGGCCCTCCCCTGGCTGCCTGGCAGCTGAGGGGCTTCCTGGGGGCGAGGCCCGAGCAGGCCTCGCTGACTGCTGCCTTGGCCTGACCTTGGCTACAGGGCTGGCTCCCTTGGCTTCCCATCCACCTCAGAGTCTGGGATCTGTGGAGAGGCTGCACCAGGCTACTGGGGGGCTCTGGGCCCAGAACCTCCACCAGTGGAGACGCTGTATTTTGGTTTAAGTCAGGAAATGGCAACCCTTTTTCTTTACCTTTTTTTTTTTTTTTTTTTTTTGTGGTACTGGGGGTTGAACCCAGGGCCTCACACCTGTATGCTTTGCAAGTGCTGGACCACTGAGCTGCACCCCCACAGCTCCCTCCCCCCTTTTTTTGTACTTTTTGAGATAGGGTCTTGCTAAATTACTCAGACTGCCTCGGGTCTTGAACTTGTGATCCTCCCACCTCTGCCTCCTGAGCCGCTGGGATTATAGGCATGTGCCACCACGCCCGGCTTGAAACCCTTTTTCTATACAGAGCCACAGAGTAAATGGCTTGGGCTTTTGGCAGTGGTGCCGCACAGGAGCAGTGGAGTGGTTCTGGCAGAACTTTATAAATTATAAACAGGCGGCGGCTGGGTTGGGCCCGTGGGCCTTGGCTTACAGACCTGTGGTCTCAGGCTCCAGTTTCCGAGTGTCTTGCCTCTCAGGTTAACATGCACGGCCTATGTGCCCCCAGCTAGGACGGGCCTTCTCTGCCCCTCTTCACTGAAGGAGCCCATAGGGCAGAGTGGCCAGGTGGGTGTCTTGCAAAGCCTGTGTCTCTGTCAGAACATGGGCTGAGTCCTCATTGTCTGACCCCTTCTGTGGAATCATGCCATCCTGAACACCCATCAGGTGGCAGGGAAATAGCCATGGACTGAGAAAGCAGAGGCAGAAAAGGGTGAAAACAGTACCTGGAGGCCACGCTCACTGATTAGCAGTGAGCCAAGCCCACAGCTGCAGGGCTGTGACCAGGTGGCTCTGATGGGCCCGCTGCACTGCATGGCAGGGCCCTGCCGCAGAGGCCCCTTCCAGGGAATCCTGAGTGCTGGGGGTGGCAGGCTCTGGAAAGGGCCCAGCCAAGAGGCCACAGCATGGCTACACTGAGGCCTTAGTCCAGGGAGGCTGGAGGGGTGTGGGCAGCATCCTGCTGCAGCACGAGGGTCCAAAGTGGGGGAATGCTGTCTCAGAAGGAGCCACCCCATGGTATGGCAAAGAACTCATTTGTCCTCAGGAAGAGCCCCACACCTGGGGAGCTCATAGGACAACCATGTTTGAGAACCATCAGGGCTCCAGGGGCAGGAGGCAGGTGGTGGGGGCCACCCTTTCACTCCCCTTCTCTTCCTCCCTTCCCCAAAGAGGCACTCATCTATTCCCAAAACCTCAGGACAGGAGGCTGAGACATGGCCAGGGACTCGGATAAATGTGCCTCCAACATGGAGCAGCCTCAGCCATGGATTTTCTCAAAAGCCCCACCCTGGACCCAGAGGAAGAAAAGGACAGAGAAGGGAGTTAGACCAAAAGCCTCCAAGGAAACATCAAGAAGGTTCAGGAGGGCCCAGGAATGGGAAACAGGCTCTCAGGGCACTGTAAGGGAACACCCTGGATGTCACCCGCCTTTGACTGCACTGTCCTCAAAGATGCATGTTGACTTCCTCTGGCATTGTTTGTTTTCTCAGTGAATGACAAACATCGTTTCACTCAAACAAACGCTTAAAAATAGCATGTTCCAAAAGGCGTTTTCAGAGGTTCCAGGATTCTTAAATAGGAAATGACCCAGGGGTAATTACCAAGGCCTGATATAAATAAATGCACTTAGCCTATTTGAACCAACTTTCTTTCAATCCCATGTGAAAGAAAACTTTGTTCTTCCTTGTTTCCTGCACACACGAGAGCTGGGGTTCTGGAGGGGATCAAAGGCAGCCCAGGGGTTGGGCGAGCTGGGTTCAGATCACAGTCCTGCCACTCATAGCCGTGTCCTGTGCCCTGAGGAGCGGGCACCATGGGCAGCACATCCTCACTACACAGGACAAGAGACATTTGCCCAGCGCTTGTGGAGGTCAGAACAGCCCCTGCCGGGAGCGCGGGTGCTCTATGCTGGCACTGTTCTCCTCAGTTTGCATCCTTTCAATTTGTCCTGATTTAAGTCACACCCCAGGGTTGGTACATTCTCAACACTGACTGTTGATCACTGCCAACTTGTTTCTCCAAGCCCCAGATTTGAATTCAACAAGCTAAAACTCTATCTAGTTAAGTGGAGGCTTATTATAATTTAAAATTGGCTAGAAGGTTATCACGGGGAGTTATATTACTTAAAATTATTCTTTAAATATCTAGATATCTATTTAGCTATTAAGCCCTAGGTAATTTGGTCTGAAAGCTGAATTCAGATGATAAGGTATTTCTTACTAGAATTGGATGTTTTTTATTCTTAACTTTGCTGCCCTAATATAGGGCTTTGAGGATGGGAACTGGATTTTGTATTATCTTCATGCCCTTTCAGGGCTGGGATTTAGCTCAGTTGGTAGAGTGCTACTCTGTGCTCTCTGAGGCCCTTGATCCTTAGCACTGCAAAAAAGGGAGAAGGACCTAGCAACCCACTCCCGAAACAATCCTCAAACAATCAGCCATTAAAAACCCTATGGGGGTTGTTACCGCACCTAACAATGACAGCTCATCTCCTTTCAGTTCTGAGGACCATGACGAGGGAGACTCACAATAACCCTACATGTTTCCAAGGGTGGAGCCAGGGATGTCTGGCTGATGAGTAAAACACCTTTGGGTGAATTGCTTTCATAATTGCATTTCCCATCCAGTTTCTTTTCCAGCTTTCCAGACTGTCTTCACGGAGTCTGAGTCTGGGAATCCTGAGGTTTGATAAGAACTTCTCTCATGGAATCAATTGGTAAAGCTGTGTGTATGGTGCAGCCCTGCCAGAGGTGAACATCTAAGCACAGTGAGAAAATGTTACATGTGGTAGAAATAGCTAATCTAGAAGCATCCTCTGAGATCCAAGCCCAAAGTATCCTCACTGAAAGCAAATAGTGACCGTGTCAGTTAACTGCTCTGCTCTGGGAGGCTGCAAAAGGAGTTTCAATTCTTGTCTCAGGGTGGAGCCGTCACAAGGGCCCCCAGCCCTCTCAGTCCCCACTCAACTGGATCAGGTGTACTTTTCTTCCTTTCGCATTTCTGGGCTTCAGTTAAGAATTAGTTTTGTCACTGTGGCTAAAAATAATAATTAAAAATAAAAATAATGGCATTCAGGGAAGATCTGTTGTTGTAACACCATTTTTGTAGGCATGACTTTTTGGGATAGGGACCCCAGGTGAGGAGCCACTTCTTTGGAAAGTTCAGGGATACATGGCCTTTGTTCCAGAGACCAGCTCTGAGAGATGCACCTAAGCCAGGTGGGCACCTGGCCTGCCGCAGTGTGCCCCTGAGCAATGTTTAGTCTTGCTTTGTTCTGTGATGTTCTTGATTCTTCCCTCCCAAGTTTGGCTGAAGACCCTCTGACAACAGCCTCTGTGTCCCTCTGGGTCTCCTGCACAGCACCGGGCACACTGCAGGGATACACTGCTTTAAAATCAATGTGCGTCAGATGGGATTGCAGTGCTCTGGCCCAGATGGGATTGCAGCGCTCTGGCCCGAATTCACGATGGGTGGATGGAAAGCCAAAGGCTTAATGGCTCATGTCACCTGCCTCCCAAGAGGTCCCTGCAATCTTGGGACTTACCAAAGAACTCCAGATCATGTGATAAGCTGAGAATAAAGGGGGTATGTAGGAGTCATATCTAGAAACTGACCTAAGAATTTAACTACTGGGGCATGGTTCTGGGGCACAGAAAACCTGCTGGAGAGAAGGCTGCCCTTGTTGCCTTTATTAACAGACTCAGGGTATATTCAGTGGAGGAGGCATAGGACAGTCAGCACTGACCCAAACCAAAAATAACACAACCTTACTGAATTCTCCTGTCTGTGTGTCCCTGTCTGCCTGGCAGAGCCTGATTTCATACTGATCTTGGGCGAGATTGCCAACAGAAAGGCTGTGAGTTGTGGAGCCCATGGCAGATAGCTGGGCGTGTAACACATGTTCCAGAAGGAGGTAACATAGTGGGAGTGGCGCCCCCCAAACAGTGAAACAGGAAACAGTTTCAAAAGCACTGGGCACTTGCTGGCTAAGGCCTGCAGATTCTCAAATCGGTTCCATCTGCAATTCTCCATCTGCAATTCTCACATCTGTTCCAGTTGTATCTGGGAGGGAGAAGGACCCACAGACCAAATGTCTGCCTGTGCAAGGCCAAACCAGATGCCAAGAGAGCTCCCCCGCTCAGGCTTCGGGCTGACACCTATGGGCTGCTAAGGATGCGAGGAGGTGACACGTGGGAAGAACATGTGCACACATGTGTGCATATATATCCATGCACGCACGTGTGTCCATGCATGTATGCACACATTCATATTTGCACGTGTGTTTGCATATGTGTGTTGGGGGAGGAACAGAAGACTCTAAAGTGAGAATCTTCATTTTCTCCTTCTCATGACCTTTCAGTCTCATCCTCAGCTCCTCCCACTTACAAACCTGATGAATGAGTTTCTGGGGCACAAACCGGCCACTCACAAAGGAGGCAGAGGCCCACGTTCCAGTCTGGCTCCATCTCCTACAGCCTAATTGTGTGAGTTCTGCCACGTCACACAGCTTCTCTGAGCATTGCGCACTTCACCTGAAGGAGGGGCAGCTCTGCTTGAATAAGGACAGGAGGCACATTTGGGGGTACCTAGCCACGTGCAGCACAAAATGCAGTCACATGGCAGCTGCGGTCCTACAGCTAGTTGTGTTTTAACATAGGATAAAGCTGTCAGACCAGGGGTGGTTCAAGGGTGGAGGCATTCCAGGAATTGGCGGGGGAATTATTCTCTCCCAGTGCCCCTGCAGTAACCCTGAGAGGCAGCTGCCCACTGCTTCCCCCTGGGGACAGTGGGTTGGCCTAGGCCGGCAGGACTTGCACAGACACAAGCTGGCTCTCATGCACCCCTCTGAGCGATGCATTAGCAGCTTCTGGGCCTCCAGATGAGTGAGCCAAGGAGGGTGGGGGAATCAAGAGGCTGGTGTGAGGTGGACAAAGAAAGGCCTTTCCTTCAGAGGCTAGGAGTGTGGAGCTGAGTGGAAGGGCTGGAGTCAGGCAATCCTGTCCCAGCATGGCAGGTGACAGAGTCCCAAGGGAGAGGCTGCACCTGTCTTCAAAGCTGAGGAGTGTTGTGGGGGCACCGGGAGACGTTAGGGAAGGGATCTTTTTGACCTGCAGCTGCCACATTTCTCACCTGGAATTAACATCCGCATGGGTGACATCTTCAGGATTAAATGAGGGACTGTGTGCTTGTCCTCAATGAGTGGAAAAAGCGTGGGTCACAGTGCTTTACCTGTGTAGCTGTGCAAAGCCCGTGGCTCTGGGCTTTGTTCCACATCTGCCCTGGAGCCCGGCTGTGAGTGATCAGTACCATCCACAGGGTCGCCCTGGCACGGCTCTCTGCTGGGCCACTGCCAAAATCTCCCCTGAAGTGCAGTCCAGTTATCACCTGTGGGTCCTGTGACTCCCTCTGAGACCCCTGGTCCCTAACAAGAACCCTCCTATACCCTCTCTCTGGCTCCTGTACTTGTAACTCTACAATGACCACAGATTACTTCGGGAACAAAGAGGCAAGGCAAGGGACACTTGTTTGTAAACTTTTAAATGAAGAGTCACCTGATTTCATGGCTTAAAAAGTCACAAAAGAGAGTTTGTAAAAGGGAGAGAGAGAGGAACACAGGGGTGTGGCAGCTGAGTGACGGCCACAGTGTGACTTGCACTGGCCTAGGCACTTTGCTTTTATGGGCCCCTGCCTCCTCACAAATATTAAACAGCGTCATTGCATTGGTATAAAGACAAGTATTAAGTATACTCTTCCACCTTAAAGGATCATCTTCTTCCTTCTGATCCTAGAAAGAATTAGGACAGCCTGTCAAAGCCTGGAGTGCCCTAAGCCTCATGCCCGAGGGTGGTGGGCCTGGCCGGGCCCCTCCTACACACTTTCCACAGGGTGTGGTGGGTGATGAGAAGCCCTGAGAGGCCCGGAGAGCTCTCCACCAAGTCCCCTCTCAGGCCCTCTCTGGTTTCAGTGTGCGCATGCAAAAGGGAGATAAAAATACCTCCCAGGGGCCGGGTGGTGGGGTGAAATGAGATGACTTGGCTAAGTGCAGCCGGCATCTCTGCCTCGAGTCAGGGATAATCACCCACTGTATGAGGAAGAGGAATCCGGAGAGCTGCAGAGCTGGGGAAAGAGGAAAAAAGATTGTGAAATAAAAAAAAAAAAAAAGAAAAAAAAAGAAAGAAAGAAAGAAAGAAAGAGAGAGAGAGAGAGAGAGAGGGAGGGAGGGAGGGAGGGAGGGAGGGAGAAAGAAAGGGGAGAACAAAGTGGAAAAGACCACTCATGCCTTTTGGTCCCCGCTGAGATTATTTTCCTTAAAATGAACATAACAGTTCTGTAGAAGCTAACGGAAGGTGATTCAAAGGACACCTCAGTCCCAGAGCACAAGGCCAGGAAGCAGGGCTGGGCTCCCCTTCTGGGGCCTCACGGGGGCCTGGGCATGGGCCAAGGAGGACCCTCCTGAGAGACGGAATCCAAGGCCTCAGAGGACACCCCAGGCAGTCCCAGCCTGACCCTCCAAGGGGCAGCACAAAGGAGCAGAGATGTGGCTCAGGAAGCCCCTGGGAGGCAGAGGGCTTCTGGGCCAGGGGATCAGGAAGGGACGGCCACGGCACACAGGGAGGTTCCAGGGCTGAGTCTGCAGGAGCTCAGTCCACTCTGGGCCTTGCACAGGGTTGAGAGAGGAGGCAGTGGACACTGGGACTGACAGCATGCTGTGTAGACCATGCTGTGTAGACAGCATGCTGTGTAGACCACCCACCCCATCAGGCTTCCATTTAGGCATCCTGCCAGCCCCAAGTCATTTTAAAGATCCTACTCTTCCCCATGGAGAGCACCAGAGCTGAGGCCTGCTGTCAGACCAGGCAGGGGCCAGAAAGGGCCCCCTTCCTTGCCCCACCAGGAACATGTGAGCGAACAGAGCTGCAAAGGCAAGAGGTTTGCTCCAACTCTCAGCCAGCATGTGGGGCCTGGAGCCACGCCGCAGGGTTTTCTGGGCTGCTCTCCACCGAGTTGAGCCAATGCTGAGAAAAGCGTGAAGGAGTGGTGTGGAAGGTACCAGAGCCGCGGGAGGAGGGCCTGGTGAGCAGAGGGCCTCCTTGTCGGGGGCTCTGCAGGACCTAGGCAGATGGTCCCCTGTCCTTGGATACAATTTTCAGTGGCCAATAGGCAAACAGAGGAAAGGCCAGGAAGCAAGGAGGGAGGGGAGCCTGAGGACCGAGCCAGACCTCTCTCAGAACACAGGGGAACAGCCAGCCAGACACTGAGGTGGTGAAGCATGACCATGAACTTGTACCAGGTGCTAATCTAGATGTTTATCAATAAGAGGACATTTGATCCTCAGATTGGCCCTGTAACAGAAATTATCATCATCCCCCAAATGGGATCAAGGCCTGTTACAGAATTTGGGAGGGCTTGTGCAAGATGACAATGTGGATTCCTTGTTGAAAAGTGGAGAATTTCAAAATGACAACAGCAGGGCATGAAGCTGAGGTAGTGCAGCGCTCTCTGGGTGCAGGCCTTGTGGGACTGGATGGGTTACACACCTGGGGCCAGCCGGGTCTTGGATCATGAACTGGGATGTACCGAAGCCCAGCAATGTGTCCAAGTTCACAGCTGCTCATAGCAGGTCCAAATTCTGAACACCCTTCGCAAAGTGCTTTTACCACTCTCTTCACTGTGAGCACATTGACAAAATATATTTGGGCTAGATGGTTTTTTAAAAACTGCTCAAGGGCAATTTGAACTTAAAGCCTTTAGCATTGACAAGCATTGTGTGTAGGTTTTAGCAAGCATCTTGAGAGAGAAGATTTCACAGCAAGCAGACACTGTTGCCAGGGGAAAACAGGAGCCACTGGCTGGGCCCAACACAAAAGGCGGGCAGAAATGATTGTTCTATCAAGTTTTGACCCCACAGACCCTAATTTCCTTCTCATGAGACTTTGCCTAGAATATGGATGCCCACTGGCTGTTGATAAAGTGGGAAAATTCTCCAGTCCAGAGTTCCAGGAGGAAGAATGGCAGGGCCAGGGTCCCACGTTGGCCGGAAGTCCCCTTTCCAGCCCTCTATAAGCACGCACAGGGCATGCAGGAGCAGGGGGTGAAGGGTTCTGGTGGTGGCCCTCTTCCAGGGACACAGCAGTCACTACCACCCATGCAAAGTGGTGATAAAGAGCCACACCAGGGTGTGTCCTGGTGCAGTGAGATCCTGAGCTGGCCCTGCCCAGTGTTCGCCCCACAGGAATGCCCCCAAATGGAAGCTCCTTCCCTTAGTCCTTGAAAGGGGTCAGTGGTGTGCCTACAGAGCCCCAAATTATATGTGACCACTGTCGTTTGGCAGTAAGAGACAAGACATGTGGCTTTAACAGTGCAAGAGTTTGTCAGAACAGCAGAAGTAAGACTAAAACAAAGTGTCATCAAGAGCCAAGAAAGAGAGTACAGGGGTGTCCGGGCAGAGGACGAGCAGGGAACCCAGGGCCCCCTCCCCAGCACAGGGGCTCCCTGTGAAGTGGCCTCCAGCAGTGGGAAGGCACACGTAGTCATGTGAGAGCCCTGTGCAACCCTCACCTCCCCTGAGATGTAATCCAGAACCATGGGCTGGGCTCTAGCTGGCACGGGGACAAAGGGGCCCCCATCACTTTCTGTCATGGGCTAAGGTTCTGTACAGAACATTGTTCTGGAAGAATGTACAAAAATTAAAATTTATAAAAACTAAGAGCAAGGGTCAGCACTCCCTCAGAAGGTCAGATTATATAATGATCTAAAGGAACTCCCAGCCAAGAGGAGAAGGAGCCAGAGGAGGGGGAGCCAGAGGAGGGGAGGGCAGGGGCAGGAGGGGAGAGGGCATGAATGTCATTCAGTGCTGGGCGGGGAAGTAATTTGTGGGGCCTCTTTGCTTTATTCCTAGAATGTGTTTTGGTTTGACTTTCTGTCCCTTTCAATTTACTATCTCCTGGCCTCCCAGGATATGCCAAGTTCTGGCCTAGCAGCTGCTGAGCAAATGACTTTTCAAAGGCACTTCCAGCCTTTAGACCTGGCCTTTGGCCTTGGAATGGCACTGGGCCTGTAGGGATTGGTCTTAGGGTGGTCTGTACAATCATAGCTCACCCTGCACCTCTGTGTGCCAGGCCACAAGTGGCGGGGATAGGGTGACTGTGCCCTTTGGGAAGTCAGAATCCTGGGAAGGGGACAGACACAGGAATCTATCAGGCTCCAAGTGTCCCCTGGTCCTTAGTGGGTGGTTTGTGGGGCTGGGAGACTTTTCTGTGATTTGGAAATGCATAGAAGAGGCCTTGAGAGACAAGCTGGTGTGTGTGTGTGTGTGTGTGTGTGTGTGCATGTGTGGTGGAGACAGCCACGGGTAGTGCAGGCAGCTGTGCAGGGCGAAGCTCAGAAGCAGGCAAGCAGGGCAGGTACATGAGGTGCCACCAGGAAATGCAGGGCACAGGGCAGCAGCCCCAGCCAGGCAGTCCAGACAGCTAGACAGGGCAGGAGAATGGGAAGCCAAAGATGGGGGGCATCCCAGACCCGGCTGAGGGGCTATGGGGTAGCTATGAGGTTCTGAGTACTGCTTCCATGTGCCGTGCCACTACGGCACTGGGTCAGTGACCAGAGCCACTCCTGGCACACTCTGCCAATGGCCTCCTTGTATCCTGCTGCTCTGTTCAGGCGGCCTCAGCTGGCTGTGGGGTGTGACAGTCTCTGTTGCAGCCTGACTTTGTCCTTGATACCTGGGGTCCTGAGCCAGGTGATCTTCCCTGAGTCCCCATGGTGAGAAGCTGCCCACTGTCCCAGCAAGCCCCCTCCCAGGGCTTGGTCTAGATGTACTAATGCTATTGTCATGTTATCAAAAACAAACTCCAACAGCAGCCTATCCTCAGCTGTAGGCCAGGTTTGCTGTGATAAACTTCATCACAACTGCCACCTTCTGATACCGCTACTGCAGGGCAGGTCACTGTGTTCATCTGTCACAGAGGCTATTAGAATTCAGTGCAGCCTGCAGGAGAGCTGTTTCTGAAGACTTACCACCATTTTAGACACACAGTCTTCATCGGATAGATTGAACTCTGAGGTGAGGGAATTCATCCTAAAATCATAGAGTCACGTGCAGGTAAAACTCAACTTGCCAGGATCGCCACAGCAGCACTGCATGTGGTTAGAAAAAACAAAGTCTGTCCACAGCCCAAATGTCCATCAGCAAGGAAATGTGTTAAATAATAATAATAATAAAACACTTCCCTCATATGTTTACATAATTCATACTCTGCAATCCCAAGAAAAATGATTTAGTCTATATATGGGGCCATGGTACAATCTTTAAGATACACTCTTACAAGATAAAGCAAGATGAAGTTATTGTTGTTACTGTCCAGTCAGGTCCAACTCACAGCAACCCTCACAAGGTTTTCAGTGGTGGATTGTTTTGGGATTGTTTCAGGAGTGGACTGCCACATCCTTCTCCCATTTTTGCGGTGCTAGGGTTCGAACTTGGGTCCTCAGATATTGAGGAGCAGCACTCTACCAACTGAGCTGTAACTATATAAAATGGGTTCTGTCATATAAAATAACAATTGTACATATATAATGCTTCCACAAGGGTTCTCAACAATCAATAAAGTGGTTGTCCTTGAGGTGGGAAGAAGCTCTCTCTTTCCTGTTATGAACACTTCACTCATGATTGCAACTTTTTTTTTTCTTGTGGGGAATAACCTGTGGCTACGGGACCCACTGTGTTCCCTCAGTCACTGGAAGGCATATGGTTTTGGCCTGAAAAAGACATTTGAGATAGATGTATCAGCCACCTAAAGAAGCCAACCCACTTGCTGTGAGAAACACTTAGGGGTGCTGAGGGGCCTCTTCCTACTCACTGTAGAAGGGCTAACTGGCTCCCATCACAAACATGGAATGCCTCTTACCCCACACCCCTCTGCTTCCCAGAGTGCTCTGCAGGTCCCCAGACCTGAAGCTGTTGCTGAAGCAACAGCTCCCTGGGAAAGGTCCAGCGGCTGACTGTGCCAGCCCCATGTGACTCCCAACGCCACCAATATCTGGAGAGATTGAGCAACTGCTGAGATGGAATTTCATTTGGCACTTAATGTAACCCTCTCTACTTCTGCCAGAGGGGCGAATTCTATATAAAGCCACCAAACCTGGCTGTCTCCTCACTGAGCATTGACCCCTTCCATCCAAGGGCAAGGCAGCAGACCACTGGGCATGACTTACTTGCAATAACTGGGCTGTTTGGGCTTAGGATAGCCACTGAGCCCAGAAGGGCAGGGCAGACCTGGTAAAGGGCAGCAGGTCCTCTCCATTCCAACCTCTGATTCTGAGGAGCAGCTACAGCAATGTAAACTGAGAGAGGAAATAGACACATCCTGTAGGAGTTAGCAACAAGAAAGGGCTCCTGGCTTCTCCCAGGGCAGTGATCTTGCCATAAATCAAATCTGGAGGCGAGTCAGGAATGGTATGCCAGCAAGGGCTGCATCCCATCAGGCAAGAAGGGAGGTGGTGGTGGTCATTGGGCAAGATCTGAAACTGGAATCTGGGAGAACTGTTTAGGAGGGTGGGGTGAGGCAGGGTGGGGTGGACAGCCCTCTCCAGACTGTGACAGGCTGTGGCCTGCACTTCTTCAGTGCTTGAAGTGATACATATATCAAGTGATTTATCCCTCTGCACCCCACCAACATGTATAAATAAAATGCTAGAAAGAAAAAGAAAGAAAGAAAGAAAGAGAGAGAGAAAGAGGAAGGAAGAAAGAAAAAGAAAGAAGAAAAAGAGAAAGAGAAAGAGAGAGAGAAAGAAAAAGAGAGAGCAAGAGAAAGAGAGAGAGAGAGAGAGAGAGAGAGAGAGAGAGAGAGAGGGAGAGAGAGAGAGAGAGAGAGGGAGGGAGAAAGAAAGAGTAAATAGAGTGCAAGGGCTTCTGTCTTCTGTTCCCCTTAACCCAGGCTTCGGTGCCCGTGTATACACCCACACACTCACATGCGCACATAGATAAGATGGAGTCGACACATGTAAATACACTAATGCACGTGAACTCATGGATCCAGTCTAAGGCATAGGTAATATAAAGGTGCCTGATGTTTACTGAGCACCCAGTATGGGTCAGTCACTAAGCTAAGCTATTTATATGCATTTCATTCTTAGAACCCAATGAGAAATATTCATTTTTCAGACAACGAAACAGGCCCTAAGAAAGGTTTACTTGCTAATAGAAAATTGTAATACAGACCGCGAGGCCTAGGCCCCCATGTACTACTGGTATCCACGCACTCCTGGGCTCTGCTAAGCCTGCTCAGGGGCACGAGCACGGCCATGTGCACAACAGGCACAGAGCAGAGCTGATCTACCCTCAGCGATGCTCAGGCTGGGGCTGGGTGAGGCCTCATCATTACCTGCATTTCCAAGACTCACAACAGTCTACATCTGCATACCCATATCATTAACATGTTGACAACTTTAGATGATCATAGGGTAGGCTCAGAATACCTCCTCTCTTAACAGGCTCACATAAGCGGATGTCGTCAGAGATAAGGGCGAGAAATAGTCAAATCAAATCAAATCAAATAACATAAAATAAAACAAAACAAAATAAAATAAAAAGTTCAGGTTTGGTTCAAAAGTCCAGTAGCAGAGGAGGCGAGGAGAAGCCCACAAAGTTTTCAAGCGTACACAAAGAATCTCATCGCAATGATTCCCTGTCAGGCAGAAAACTTGTGATGATTTTTAAAAAACGAGCCGTTTTTTCCAGCTGACCCTCCAACACCCGCGCGCCGCTCCGGAGGAGCGACCGGCGGCGGGCGGCCGCAGTTCCTCGGAGTTTTCCGGGCGTCCCGGCCCCAGCGCCCGGGCGCGGCCCCGGAGCGACAGCAACTCGCGCTGTTGACTCTGGGCTGCGTCCCGCCCGGCCGGACCCTCCTAGCGGCTCAGTCTTTACTCTCGCAGGGGGACAAGTTCGGCGGCCGCCTTTTCCACAAGCCCCACACAAAGAAACAGAAAGCGAGCGGGCGCTCCGGGCTCAGGGCGCGGGACAGGGACCCGCCCGACCAAGGCTCCAGGGCCCGGCGGACCCGGACGCTCTGCGCTGGGCCCCTCGTGCGCGAGGGCGGGCGGAAGTCGGCCGCTGCGCGGGCGGCCGGGCCCCTACCCCGGCGGGTACTCACCGCGGGAGGGGGGCGGTGGCGTCGCGTGGGGGCTGCTCATAGCCGCTGGTAATGGGCGCCGGCCCCGCGGCGGCGGAGGAGACAATCACGGGCGGCGAGGGTCGCGCCTGGGAGGAAGCGGCACCGGGCCCCCACTCCTCCGAGCGGCCGAGGGGAGGGGCCGGCTGGCCGCGATACGCACTCTTCAGTTATTTTTTTCTACAACTTGGCCGTGGAGTTGCCACTTTTTTTTTTTTTTAAACTCACACCCGCCCACTTCTGAACTCTTTGGCGCTCCAACTTTCCTGCGCAAGACTCACATTTTTCTGGGTTTCTGTTTCCTTCTGCTGCTACCAGATACGGAGGTCGTGGTTGAGCACTGGCTGTGTGCACTGCAAAACTCCCAGATGTGACACAGTGGCCTGGCTGGACACTGTCAGGGATGGCGACCGAAGAGGGGAAGACCCGCGTTGGACACCTGGCTGGCCTCTCCGCAGCTTAGCAGCTGTGTGGCCTCTCTGAGACAGACCTACGCGTTTAAACTTTAAAAAAATTTTTTTTTCTTTTAATTAACATGGAACAATAGTACACAATTGAGGGGGTACTGTGCAAAATTTCAGTACGGGTATACAATGTGGACTGGGCAAACCAGGGTAACTAGCCTTTCTACCTGCTTACTACTCCATGATTGGAATCTTCCAGCTTGTCTTTTCTAGTTTTTCATAAAATATATTTGTGTGTGTGTGTGAAATACAGTCATTGTCTATCTTGTTCTAGTTAGGTGCTGTGGAGTTGATGTCTGACTCTTAGCAATCAGACGTACAATGAAACACTATTATGCTTCTCTGCTATTCATAGGGTTTTCAATAGCAAATTGTTTTTTGGGAGTAGGTTGCCAGGTCCTTCTCCCAAGCCTCCAGCACCTGGTGTTCCCAGGTGGTCTCCCATCCAAGTACTAACCAGACCTGACCCTGCTTAGTTTCCAAGATCTGACAGGATCCGACGCCACAGTGGTGTGGCTGCAGGCACTGCACTATAAGACACTAGAAATTATATGTTTTGTCTGTTTTGATACCCATTATCCAACTTCCTTCTATTCCCCATTTCCCCTACCCTTCCCAGTGATTACTATTCTACTCTTTACTACTTTGTGATCAACTTGTTTTTTCTTTTGCAGTACTGGGGATTGAACCCAGAGTCTTGCTCTTTTCCTGTTGCTTTTACTTTCAGACAATGTCTTGCTAAATTGTCAATGTTGGCCTTGGAAAGTCACTATGTAGCAGAGGCTGGCTTGGAGCTCCCATCCTCCTGCCTCAGCCTCCTGAGTAGGTGGGATTGCAGGCATACACCACTATGCCAGGCTTCAGATCAACTTTTGTAGATTCCACATATGAGAAGGAACATGTGGTATTTGTCTTTTTGTGTCTGGTTTTGTTCACTTAACATAATAATCTCCACTTCCATCCATTTTGCCACAGGTGGGAGGATTTCATTCTTTTTATGGCTGAATGATAAATAGTACTATTAAATAAATAATATTGTGTACATATACTACATTTTCTTTATCCACTCATGCATTCATCTCTTAATGCACACCTAGGTCAATTCCATGGGTTGGAGTTTAGCTTAGTTGGTAGAGTGCTGCTCTGCACTCTTTGAGGACCCTGGTTGGATCCCCAACACAGCAAAAATGGGAGAAGGACGTGGCAAGCTACTCATGAAGCAATCCCCAAACAATCAGCAAATGAAAACCCTTTGAGGATCGCTATGAGTTGGATGTGACTCAACAGCACTTAACAACAAGGTCAACCCCATATCTTGGCTATTATAACTAGTGCTACAATAAACATTGAGTATCTCTTTGGTTTGTTGACTTCACTTTCTTTGGCTGTATATCCAAAAGAGAGACAGCTGGATCATATGGTAGTTCTAGTTTTTTGAGATACCTCCCTACAGCTTTCCATAAAGGTGGTACAAATTTACACCCTCACCAACAGTATGTAAGAGTTCCCTTTCTTACACATCCTTGCTAGCATTTACTATTTTTGCTTTTTTGATAATAGTCATTCTGACTATGGTGTTGATTTTCATTTTTTTAATAGTCAATGATATTGAACACTTTTCCATATACTTATTGGTCACTTGTATGTCCTCTTCAAAAAAATGTCAGATCACTTGCTGATATTAATTAGCTTTGTTGCTGAGTTTTTGAGTTCCTTATACAGACTGGACATTAATACCTTGTCAGAAGGATAGTTCACAGATATTTTTTCCCATTCTACAAGTTGTCTTTTCACTCTATTGATTTTTTCCTTTGTTATACAGAAGCTACTTAGTTTGATACAACCCCATTTATCCATTTTTGCTTTTGTTGCTTGTGCTTCGGGGGTCTTATGCCCCTAAATTATTGCCTGTACTAATGTCTTAAAGCATTTCCTCTATGTTTTCTTCTAGTATATTTATAGTTTTGGGCCTTATATTTAGTTAGGTCTTTGATCCACTTTGAGTTGTTTTTTATATGGTAAAAATTAAGTGTCAAATTTCATTCTTCTGCATATGGATACCCAGTTTTCCCAATATCATTTATTGAAGAGGCTGTCTTTTCTTCAATATCTATTTTTGATGCTTTGTTGAGAATCAATTGACTTAATGGGTGGATTCATTTCTGGGCCTCTATTCTAGTTCACTGGTTTATGTGTTGATTTTTATGACAATGTCATCTTGTCTTGGTTTCTGTAGTCCCATGGTATGTCTTGAGATTGGTATTGTGCCACCCACATTTGTTCCTTTTGGTCAAGATTCCTTTGGCTATTTGGGGTCTTTTGTATTTCCATATGAATTTTAGAATTTATTTTTCTCTTTCTGTGATGAATCCCATTTTGATGGGGATTGCTTTGAATGTGTAAATTACTTTGGACATTTTAACTATATTGATTCTTCCAACCTATGAGCATGAAAGGTTTTTCCATTGTTTCAATTTCTTTCATCAACATTTTATAATTTCTATTATAGAGGTTATTCACTTCCTTGGTTAAATTTATCCCTAGATATTTATATAGTTATTATGAATGGATTTGCTTTCATGGTTTCTTTTTCAACAAGCTCATTATTGGTGTCTAAAAATGCTATTGATTTTTGTATGCCATTTTATATCTTGTAACTTTATTGACTTTATCAGTTTTATTAGCCTTTTAGTGGAGTAATTTTTCTATTTATAGAATCATATGAACAAACAAAGGTAATGGAGCTTCCTCTCTTCCTATTGTATGTCTTCTATTTTTTTCTCCTGTCTATTGTTGGGTTGAGACATCCAGAACTATGTTAAATAAATAATGGCAAAGATGGACATCTTTGTCTTGTTCTAGATCTTTGAGGAAATATCTTCCTTATAGACTAGAAGGGAATGGGATGACATATTTAAAATTCTAAAAAGCAAAACAAGACAAAACCACCTCAGTCAACTAATTATCTGATACCTAGCAAAGCTATCCTTCAGAAATGAGGGAGAATTTAAATGAAGGAGAAATTAAAACATGCACATCTATAAGACCTATAAAGCCAAAAGAGCAAACACAAAAGAGAGAAAAGGAAAAAAGTAAAACCACAGGCTAAACAAGAGAAGAAGAAAAGAATAAATGATATCAAAACAGCCAGAAGAAAATTTACAAAATGTCAAGAGTAGATCTTTACATGTCAGTAATTACCATGAATATAAATGGGTTAAGCACCCTCGTTAAAAATAGACTGGATGAATGGATAAAAAACAAGACCCAATAGTATGCTGTCTACAAGAAATTAACTTCACTACCAAAGACGCATACAGACTAAAGTGAAGGCATGGAAAAAATATTCACACAAATGTAAACCAAAGGCAAGCAGGAATAGCTCTACTTTTACCAGATAAAATAGGCTTTAAGTAAAAAAACTGCAAAGAGACTGAACATGTAGCAGTCAAGGGGTCAATTCAATAACCAGATACAATTGTAAAAGTTATACTAGAACACCAAATTTTATACTGAAAACATTATTAGATATAAAGGAAGAGATAGGTCCCAAATACAATAATAGTTGACAACTTTAGTGCTCCACTTTCATCCATGGGTGTATTGTTCAGGCAAGAAAATCAACAAAGAAACATTGGAGTTAGACTCTCCTATGGATCAACCAGACCTAACATGTACAGAGCATTTCATACAAAAGCTACAGAATTCACTTTCTTCTCAGCACACAGAACATAACAGAATAGAACATATGTTAACTCACTAAATAAGTCTCAAAAATTTGAAAATATTAAAATCATATCATGTATCTTCAGTGACTACAATAGAATAAAACTAGAATTTAACAACATAAGGAACTTTAGAAATTGTACAAATACATAGAAACTAAGTAACGTATTATTGAATGAAAAATAAGTCATCAAAGAAATCAAAAGGGAAATAAAAACAATTCTCAAAACAAATGAAAATGAAACTACAACATACCAAAACTTAGGGACACAACAAAAGCAGCATTAAGAGGGAAGTTTATAGCAAAAAAATTGCCTACATCAAAAAGTAGAAATATTTCAAATAAACAACAATGATGCTTCTCAGGGAATTATAAAAATAAGAACAAGCCACATTCAAAATTAGTGGAAGGAAAGAAATAAATGACCAGAAACAAATGAAACAGAGACTTAAAAATGCAAAAGACCAACAAAATGAAGTATTAGTTTTTTGAAAGGAAAAATATGACAAACCTTTGGCTAACTGAGGAGAAAAGTCATGTGTGGGGCACGTCACATTAAACTAGAGTTGATAAGGAATTACAACTGATAGCACAGAAATACAAAGGACCATTAGGGACTATTATTAACAATGATACATCAACTAATTGGAAAATCCAGAAAAAAAGGATGTTTCTGAACACATATAACCTAGAAAATTTGAACCATGGGGACATAGAAACCTTGAACTGACCAATAACAAGACTGAATCAATAATAATAATAAAAAAATCTCCAAACAATGCACAGCCCAGTACCAAATGGCTTCATTGCTGAATTCTACCTTTTGTTTTGTTTTGGTTTTGGTGCTAAGGATCAAACTCAGGGCCTTGTGCATGGGCATGCTAAGCACATACTCTACCACTGAGTTTCACCCCCATCAAAATTTTAAAGATCTAACACCAATTCTTTTCACAGTATTCTAAAAATTGAAAGAGAGAGAATTCTTCCAAACTTATTCTGCAAGGCCAGCATTACTCTGGTACCAGAACCAGAGATGGACACAACAAAAAATAAGAATTTCTTTATTAACATCTCTGATGAATATAGCTGCAAAAATTGTCGATAAAATGCTAACAAATTTCATTCTATAGGCCATGAAATAGATCATTCACTGTGATCAAGTGTAATTTATCTCAGGCATGCAAGGATGGTTAAACATACATATGTAGATCAATAAGTTTAACACATTGTATCAATAGAATGAAGGACAAAAATCATGCTAGACTATTCAGGAAATAAATAGTGTTTAATAGTGAGTAATAGTTTAGTTAGCAGGGAAACATTGGATATAGTTTACAAAATTTAACCATGGAAGCATCCAATTTTAAAGAAATGAGTGTTATACTAACAGTGTAAAGTAATTATATAAAAAATTAGATGATATGGAAGGAGTTGACATTAAGCCCCAGAAATATATTGGTAGTATGTCTTAGTGTGTAGGTGTTACTTATTTTAAAAGTGAGGAAACTGAAGTTCAGGGCAGTGGTAAGATGTTATCCAAGATAGTCCAGCCAGGATTGGGACTCAGCTCTGGTGAGTGGGCTGCTGAGCCCTCTGTGGGTGAGAAGACTGAGTGCTGGAAGGACATTATCTCCTCTTTCCCAGGATTAATTGTGTGATAAAGGCCCCACTTACCCTGTCCCCATCCCAAACAAAAACACACTCAGTGCTGGTCCCTTCTTGAGAGGAGGCTTGGAGGTCACCTATTACAGATATTCTCTTCTGGACGTGAGTTACAGGCAGAGGTGGAGATATGTTTTGAGATCTCTTTAACATTTTTATTAAAAAGTTGTGCCCTACTATGGTTTGAATATGACATGTCCCTTTAAGGGTTCATGGGTTGAAGACTGAGTCCCCAGCTAAGTGTATCCAATCACTGAGAGGTGATTGTATCATGAGGAATCAGACCTAATTTATGGATTAATCCACTTATGGATTCGTAGTTTTATGGCATTCCTGGAAGGTGGTGGAAAGTTTCAGACGTGGAGCCTAGTTGGAGCAAGTAGGTCACTAACCAGTTTTGTTTTTGTTTTTGTTTTGCCTGATGAATGCTAGGTAAGTACTCCATCATTGAGTGGAACCCTCAACCCCTTCTTTATTTTTTATTTTGAGACAGACTCTTGATAATTGCCACAGATCTCCTCTGGTCTCAAACTTGCAATCCTCCTGCCTCTACCTCCCAAGTTGCTGGTATTATAAAAGTGTGCACCACGGTGTCTGGCTGCTACAAGTGTTCTTTGGGGTTATATCCTGTTCTAGGCCCATTCCTCTGTTGTGCTCTGGTTCTCAACTGCCTTGATGTGAGCAGCTCACCTCCACCGCCTCGTACCACCAGGATGCTCTGCCTCCCCACAGGCCCAGAAATGATGGAGCCAGTTGGCCATGGACTGATACCAAGAGCTTTCAATCCTTAGTTTGTTTTCTCAGGTACTTAGTTGCAGTGATAGAAAAACTGCCTAATACATGCCCTTCATCCAAATAATGGATGTTCTTTATGTAAAACAAATTTAAATGGAGGAAAACAAAACAGAAACCCAAACCCAACAGTTGCTCATTATTTTTAGCATGTGAGTGTTACTTATTTTTAGTTTTTTTTTTTAATGCAAGAATGGATATTGAGTTTACACCAGAGATTTTATGGAATATATGATTTTGAGTACCTAATTTTCACTGTGTAACATGTCACAAACCCATCCCCATCTAAAAAACCAATAGTGCTTTCACTCATTTTACATAACGCTGTGATAAACCATGTAAACACAAATAACCACATTTCATATTTTTCCCTTAGTTTGAGTTTCTGCAAGTGTAATTCTGGGATCAAAGGTTAGGAGTGTGGTTAAGGCTTTTGATGTGGTTCCCAGTTCTGACTATAATGGTTTATCCCTCTGAATAAAGATGGCCAGGGCTTACCTCAGAGCTTCTTGAAAGAATTGAGCATTCCGTCTTAAATCATTGTTAATTCTGTAGATGAGAAACATATGTACTTATTTGAGTTAGTGTTTTCTTGATTACCAGTGAGGTTGGATATAATGTCATATGCTTATTCACAAGACTGATGTTCCTTTAGGTGAGTGCTTTGTTCACGATGCTTCCTCATTTGGAGGCATGATAAATGCTTTCCTTGTTGATTTGTTTGAACTCTATATGCACTAAAGATAACAACACATTTACATGTATATTGCAAATATTTTCTCTTTTGGTGTTTTGGATTATTTAGCATTAGCACAAAAGTGTACTTTGATTTATCTAAATGGCAAGTTGGTGGCTTTTAAGGAAAACTCAAGGGTGGCTGTGAATTTTGAGTCCAGTTTATCTGTGGTACCACAAACACCTGGCAATGAATAGCTGGAGGTGGGAAGTGGCAATGGTAGGGACCAAGAGGCAGCTGCACCTGGTCAAGGCACAGAGAGATCAACAGTTCTGAGCTCTGCAGTTGTGATGGGAAACTTTCTCTTTTCCCAGTAGGACATTCTTTCTTGAACTCTCTTGCAAGGGGAGGTCTGAGGGCTCAGTTGAGCACCTTGAGGTAGTGGAGAAGCCCTTATGTGGACTGTGGGCACTGAGCTATGATCCACTTTCTTCTGGGCATTTCCAGAGCCTGGCTGTCCCTGTGGGAACAGAGAGGAGGGAACGGAAGCCTTGGGTGAGGGAAGGGACAGCTGACTTTCTTTGCCCTAATTGACAGCAGTGTCCTCACCTGAAGATAGCCACAGTGACCAACTTCTGAATGATTCCACACAGGATCGCTAAGAGAAGCGAGACAGCATAGAAACACTATGAGGCATGTTGGTGGTCTGGGATGGGGGATGATGCACAGATGGAACCCTGTCCACTGGTGTCCAGCCTGTGAGGCTAAGGGTAGAGAAAAATAGGGAAGATTCGCACCTGGGGGAAGAGACCCAGAGAAATGCCAGGGGAACTTGAACCTCTAGCAGAGGGTCTGTGTAAAGAGGAGACAGTGTAGAGCTCAGCCTGGGGATTCAGATAGTCCAGAAAGTATGTCACTTTCCATAAGAAAGGTATTCAGCTGGGTGCATGCCTGAAACCCCAGCAACTTGGGAGACAGAGGTAGGAGGATTGCAAGTTTAAGGCTAGAAGCAGCCTGTGTAACTTTAATGAGACCATGACTCAAAATAAAAGGCAAAAAATGGGCTAGAGGTGAAGCTCAGTGGTAGAGCACTTGTACAGTATGTACAATTCCCTGGGCTCAATCTGCAAGTATGGAATGAATGAATAGATAGATAGATAGATAGATAGATAGATAGATAGATAGATAGATAAATCTAGCAGGCATAGAGGTATACAAATAAGGATAATTTCCTGAGCGTTTAGAATGTGCCAGACCTAGTGTTCTGCTAGGCCTTCCCACACAGAACCACTGTCAATTGACAGAAGGGTGGTGCTACATTTGAGTTTGTTTTTCCTTTGGAAACTGGGGACCAGAGAGGTGAAGTAACTGCTCATGCTCACAGAGCGGTTAGGACTGAGCTAGTACCCCACAGGTCTGCTGTGTCATGTCTAAAGCTCTGCTGTGGGAAGTATCACCAGTTTGATCTCCCTGGTGTGTTCCTCCACCGAGTCCCTGTGGCCTCCTGGTGCCCTTAGCATGGAAGGGCCATTCACACTAGGCCCTGTGGGACACCCAGAAAGAGGGCAGGAAGCTGCCAAACAAGTTCCAGATGGTTCCTGTGGAAACAGTGAGAAGTGAAAATCTTTCAGCAGTGAGGGGGTGATTACTGACCTACAGACCTTGAGAAGCCTTGATGGGGTCACTGTCCTTTGCTTTTGAGTATAAATTGCTTTGAGAAACTGAACTAAAATAATGCATCTCCTTCTGCCCCTCCCCCCAGCCCTGGAGTCCAGGAGGGAAAGAGGAGGGGAGTCCCTAGGCCTTTCGCTGTGGTTTTTACTCTCCACAGCCAAGAGGAGGGAGGCATTTGGGGGCCATAGCTCTGTGAGGAAGAAGGAGGAGCAGCATGGCAGTTACATTTGCCAGGTTTTGCAGTGAGTTTTACATATTTCATCTCATTCAGTTCACAGAGAGACCTCAGAAGCAAGGACGGGATTTGGAGCATGGTAGGTGTGGCCTCTCATTCTTGATTCACCATTTGCCACTTTGCTAAATGACTTGGCCTCCAAGTACATTAATGACACCTGAATCCGAAGTGATGAGTGAGGTTTGTGTGTCTATCAACCACGGTGTAGTCAAAGGTTTCACAGCACTGTTGAAAAAACGAAAAACAGCTGCGTGTGGTGGCACATGCCTGTAATCCCAGCACTGGGGAGACTGAGGCAGGAAGATCACTTGTTCAAGGCCAGCCTGGCTACTCTGTCTTAACATCTCCCCTGCAAAAATCCCCAAACGAAGGAACATAAAATTGAAGAGTCTCATGCAAAATGGACATATATGCTCGGGCATTGGTATGTTAAGATCACCTCCAGGTATAGAGAACTCCACCTACAGATAGAAGTTGTCATCATGCCAAGGCCATGGGACATCAGTGACAGTTTATTTACCTCTTTGTCTTACTTATACATTCCTTCAAGTGTCTGGCTTAAAACAGACTTAGCACATTTTGTACTTTTCAGAGCCCACTACAATTATATGAAGCAACAATCAAAGAAATAAGCTGCAAAATGACAGGCTGTAAGGTGTTCCTTCAGCCACCTGAGAGATTGCAGAATTCCTGGATGATGGATGGGGTGTGCTGCATCCTGGAGGGAGCTGAAGACTGTGGCCCAGGGAACACCCAGCATGAAGGAGGGCCCAAGCATGGAGCTGGCAGAGGGAGGATTAGAAGTGGGGATGAAAGCAAGGAGATTGATCTGAGGGGTCAGCATAAAATAATAGAGTTGAAATAGGACAATCATTTATTTTGAGCCCAGTGGGAGTGACCGTGCCCCAAGAACACAGACTCAAGGTAAGCAGAACGATACGGTTCCCTGAATGGCAGGATTATATAAGCCTTCGTAGCTACAGAAGAAAGTGATGGGATCACCAGATAGGAGACTATGAAGAGGCAGGAAATTTCTTCTGTACAATTCAGATATTGTCTTTAAGAAGGTAGGAAATTTTCACAGGACTCAGATGTTATCACATTCTTAGCATCATGGTCAGTAGAGGCCAGAGGATGGGAAAGCTAAGCATCTATTCCAAGACAGATGCTTATGAATGGTCAGGTACAGAGGATGATTATAAATGGCTATTAAAAGAGACTAAAGATAGCCCTAAATAACCTTGGCCTTTCTTTTCTTTCTTTATAATTTTTAAATTTTTAAAAAAATTATTAATTTTTCATTTTTCATTTGTTCCTGTTTTGTTAGAGATGGGACCCAGGGTCTTGGGCATGCTAGGCAAGTGCTCTATCTCTGAGCTACACCATGGTCGCCTCGGGCTTTCTGACCTGCAACATTCCATCTTTTCACAATCAGGATATGCCAATCAGCAAAGGTCAGATAAGTCTGCAAGCTCTTGAATACAGAGGTGGCTTCTTAGGAGAACTTCAGCCCACAAAGGATTGTTCGTGATGGGGGCAGATTCTTCCCACTTCCCCCGCTTTAGGTACAAAATGTCAAGCAGGCCACAGAAATTTTCCCTTAGGGGCAAAAGTGTAGCTTTCTCCAAGAAGGTTAAGAGCCTGTGTTAGAATACCAAGGTGAGGGGGAGAATCTCCCTCTTCCTGGGATTTGGGGGTCTGCAGCTTGTAGGGTAGCTCTGGGCCTCTTACCTGAAGTACAGCCCTGTTGGTCCAGAAGTACTGATTGCTCAGCCAGATCCTTTACTCAGTGAGGCTGCCAATCAAACCCCCTTTAGAATATTCAGCCTGGCCTTAGACTTTTAAACTTTAGTGGACTATAAACTTCAATAAACTATATGTGACAACCAAGTCCTATACATGGAAGAAAAAGGCCAAGTTGACCAAAAGGAAAAACTAACATCAGCAGAAGAAACCCAGATAGGAAGAATGTAAAAAAAACAGAGAGCAAAACAGAACTCTTAATATACTCAAAGGTGAGAAAATGGTAAAACCATAAAATAAGAGTAATGAGCTCTAAAAAAGGTAAAGTAAGTAATAAGAAAGAATTTGAGAGAATTAACAATGTAATGGGGCTGGGGTCTATCTCAGTTGGTAGAGTGCTGCTTTGTACTGTCTGAGTACCCAGGTTCAACCTTAGCACTGCAAAAATGGGAGAAGGATGTGGCAGTCCACTCCCAAAACAAACAGCCATTGAAAATCCTATGAGTTGGACCAGACTTGATGGCACCTAACAACAGCAACAAGAAAAACACTGTAATGGCTGAAATGAAAATTCAAAAAGCTGAAAGTTAAAGCTAGAGAAATGTTCCTAGACTGAGAGCCAAGCATGATAAAACAAGAGAGAAAAAGATGAGAGCTAATTTTGGAGGTGCAACAACTATGAATTTATCAATGAGAAAACAGGGGAGATGAAAGAAAGAAAATTACATACAAATACCACCATCTCTTGGTATCTGTGAGATATGGGTTCCTTGACCCTTCCTCCTCCCACTGCATGGATATTCAGCCCCTTATATAAAATGACATAGTATTTGCATATCATCTACACACACCTTCCACATTATTGGAAGTCATCTCCAGATCAATTATACAATCTAATACAATGTAAATGTTTTGTAAATAGCTTCACTGGCCAAGAAATAAAGTCATGATGGTCAGTACATGGTCAGTACACGTGCAATTATTTTCCTCAATATCCTTAATATGAGGTTGGTTGAAACCACAGCTGTAGATCTCACAGATACATAGGGTCAACTGTGTACATGAAAACAAAGAAGGATGAAGAGAAGAAAAGAGGAAATATCTCAGAGTTAACATCTCATGGGTATTCACATTGAAATGGCTGAATTTAAAGAGTACATATATCCACATAATGTATAATTCCATAAGACAATGATAAAGATAAGTGGGTTTTTTTTTTTTTTTGGAAGGAGGTGCTGGGGATCTAACCCACAGCCTTGGTGCATGCTAAGCAAGCTGTCTATTACTGAGTCATATCCTCAACCCAAGAGAAAAGTTTTATAAACTTTCACAGACATATGGGACCAGGGGAGAGTCTTCTATAAAACAATAACATTGGACCAGCATGAGAATTCACATCAATAACACAGAATGCTAAAACACAACAGAACAGTGTTTTCAAGGTTGGGGGAGGGTGGAGATGGCTTTGATCTTCAAATCTTATTGTTGTTGTTGTTGTTGTTGTTAGGTGCCGTCGAGTCGAGTCCGACTCATAGAGACCCTATGTACAGCAGATCGAAACACTTGCCGATTCTGTGCCAGGCAAACCATCTTATTTATGTTTAAGCCCATTGTTGCAGACACTGTGTTAATCCATCTGGTGGAGGGTTTTCCTCTTTTCTGTTGACCTGCCACTCTTCCAAACATGATGTCCTTCTCCAGGGATTGTTCTCTCCTGACTACATGTCTGAAATATGTAAGAC